>JACSZP010026213.1:604-16189 GCA_016161895.1 Pinna nobilis
AGTTGGCCGTCCCTGTTTTTCAGATAAGACAGTAAAGACCATGGTACCGTCCCACAATAGGTGTTGGCACATTATACAACCCTCCCTGCTCTATGGTCTTAAGTGCTGAGCATGTAGTCAAAATTTGTCGCCCCATCTGCCGGCACTCGGTGACGTCTCCATACAAATGTACATGTTGGAGTGAAAGATTCTTGAGTGGGATGTTAAACAACAACCAAACCAATAATATGAAAGTAGGCCTACATATAAAAAATTCTACAGAGATGATGATTTAATCAAATGCATTTTGAACAAATTCACTTGTAGGATTAAATATATAACAAATAAACAAAAAATAGTACAACAGTACACTTGAGAATATTTCTTATCATCTTACACCAGATTTGCTAATGCTTTGGGGACTCACAGCATCCTGACAACTTCTTACTAAGAATTCTTTTGTACACAAGGAGAAATAGGATCCTATTTCAAGTGGCTTAATTGTTAATTTCAAGTGTTCATTCTTAAGTTACTTTATTCTTTGTAGAAATGTTCAATTCTTTCTTCTTCTTGTTTTTTTCTTCTTTCTGATCAGCCGATAAAACTGTATCAGATATCAGTGGATCGCGCAATAAAGTCGGATTAGGAACTCATAAATTTGAATCTGAAACAGAACAGAGCTAATAGATGTGTTCTATCAATAAATATAAGCACAGTCCCAGATATCATATTAGCTGTATGTTTCTTGTAAATCACATGATGCTGTTAGTTTGAAAATCTAAAATTGGTGATATGGGAGGAAGTAGTAATAAATTAATGTAAGAACCTTTATCTGCAGATGAATGAATCATTTTGTAAAATTTTCAGGATAATGTGGTTTTGTGCACACGATATACGGCCAGATAGACATCATTTTATGACAGCGGGCCATGTGCTCCAGTACACAATCAATCAATTTCAGCAACACAAATCATCAATGGATGGAGTTTATCTGGAGCCTGCTAGCAGGAAGTGATTATAAACTAAAACATCAGACAGTGCAGCTCTGCAAAGTAATCTATTGATCTAAATTGATTATCCAGCCCCCCCCCCCCCCTATCTTCTCCATTCTCCTCTCTCTCTCACTGTTTCCTTCTATCAAACAAATATACAGGGGAAGTAACTCTTGATTCAATAAATACTATTTTTTATAAGAAATCTAATACATTTCACATTTGTAACAGTTCTATACTTATAAGTTTTTTGCATATCAAGATTTTAACATAATCCTACTGTGACCTGTTTTTATAGTCTCTGAAAACTATGACAAGGATAACCATGCATTTCAGTTATGATAGTTTTTTGGTTTTTTTTGTCAAGTCTAACATTTACAAGTAGTAACATATACATGTGTATGTATATCTGTGGCGATAAATTTGGAGATATGGGTCAATATTTAAACACCACTCACAAGTTTAGAAAAACAAATACATGGTCAATTAATAACAGATGATGTCAATTTCTTCCAGATATGCTACAGAAACCTATATAATTAATCAAAGAAGATTTTTTTTAAAAGCAAGGCTGTTTTTTTCGGTTTCCAGCAATTTTGGTATGAGGTTGCTATAGATAATGAATCAGGCACGTTTTATACATAAAAATATATCAATGATCACTTTGTTCCAGGATTAGGAAACTTAACTGCGATACACAATTCTGATAGCGGATCTGATTTCTTAGCTACTAAAACAGCTGCCGAATCACTTTTTAAATTTTTCATCAACTGTTTGACGTTGGGAAGAAGGAAGACAAAATAATGTGTCAGACTGCCGCAAGTTTCTGGAAACACCTACTTAAACCCGGCTACGTTAACGATTCAGATAAAACAAATCTTCCATTACAAAAATGAATCTGTAACCAATCAAAATACATTTAGCCCGCTCTTTGTCATCTATGAATTATTGGGATGCCAGGCTGATTGAGTCGACTTGAAAATTTTATTCGACTCCACCTTCTGAAAAATCAGCAAGTTTACATTGATGATGGGCAATTTGAAAGTCGTGAAGTTGAGAATCAATATTTCGGCACCGTTTGTCTGTATCGCTATCTGAATCTAACAAATTAAAAGTAATCAATTCCTAACTTAAACTAAACATAAGAAAGAGTGATGGTAGATGCAAACAAATTTATCAGCATTTCAAACAAACCAGATTCCAAAGTTAAGGCTAGTAGTCCCAAATCTCACATAGGAAGGTATTTAGAAAAATCGGCCTACCCAAAAGATCAATTTCGCTTATCAAGTGTCTCCGTCAAAAAATAACTACTCTGGATAGGAAAGATGAAAAACGAATTGATAAATTTCAATTAAAACTATTTCACACCATCCTTTAACCCATAAAACAATGAGTACATTTTGATTTATTGACTACAAAGACCTCCATGGAATTATGATATTGATAAATTTTCTGGTAAATCTATTTTGAATAGATTTATGATTGTTTCCATTTAACAAAAGCGATAAAAGGACACTGACCAAAATCCATATGTAAACCCAACATTGATCTTGGTTTAATCTGTATGTCACCAATATGATGTATGATAAATATAATAAATCATGGCATTTATGATATCAAAAGTATTTTTTATTCTGCTTTTTTTAAAAATATATATAAATACATTTATTGTATATTTGCATGTATGTTTGATTGTTTGCATATATACATTTCATTTGTTTATAAAGATGAAATATGATCTTACAAAACTTCAAAGATCATTTTCTTTTTTTTACCTGGTTTCTATACATGTATGTCCAATTTAACAATATTCGAAAAAAAAACCAACAATTTTGACACTTACAATCAGTGCCTTCGTTTTTGGTTTTTTTTCAACATAAAGTTTAACTTTTCTATAAAAGCCAGTATACTATAGGGAATAGGGAGGTATCCCTTACAAACAGGTGGCTGTTACATAAAGGTTAATTTACTGGGAATTCTAAGTTGGGGTGGCCTTAAAGCTTTTATAGATATGTGACCTTTATACAGAGTAGTATTTCAGGTACATGTAAGTTGGACTAACTGAGAAGTTAGAATGCCATGATGGCCTAGCCTTTGGGGGACAAGGGTGTTAAATTAGCATAAGACATTTTTGCTTATGTTTTACAATGTCTTTGTGTTTGCACTCTGTTTACTGAAAATCCAGATTTTAATCAACCAGGTAGCCACATTTCTTTGTCAATATCACAGCAATAAGAAAAGAATTTCTGGGCCATTCAGATGGGATCTTAAAAGTACATGTCAAAGAGGATCGCTCAGAGGTGAAATTGTTAAAGAACCCTCCCTAATCAATGGTCATGAGAGTTGATCGAGTGTCAGGCCAAAATTTGTCACCCTTCATTGGCATTTGGTGAATTCTCTGTATCAGTAGAAGATTCTGGAGTTGGACAACAATAACACAACCAAACCAAGCAAGGGGTGTTCTAATGATAAACACAATCTTCAGAGTAATGCAGCCTTATATATCTACTATATCAGTATCACGCTAAATTTTTACCATTTTCTTGATGAACTTTCATTACACCCTCTAACACACCTAAAATGTGTACGTGACGACAAGCACCTGTATAAGGCTCTACATCTGCCATCTTTTGTTTCATCTACAAAACCCCAGAGCACTAAAAATTCAGGACGAAATTCCATCATATATCTCTCAGGTCTTCGTTTTTCTCTTCTTCGTTGCAATACGCCTACTAATCTCAATCTAAATGTACTCATGCTGGACTTAATAAATTCTATCATCATTTCTGGGCATCATATCTGTTTATTTTCATCCTTTTTTTAATATCTCAATTACTCTTTCTTTGTTTCAGGAAGTTTTAATTTCTTTTCAACGTGCTTGTACTTGCGTTAATTCGAATCTAATGATATGTATATAATAGCTCAATTTATTTTACCCAGAAGCAGCTTGCATTCCTTTTTATTCTGTCTCAATTTATCTTTATCCTTACTCTTGCTATACTAGTCTATTCATCACGGTTTGTATTGCCGATTGTGTTGGCATTTCTATGTAACCTATCCCACATAATCTCTGTTTCAGATGATCTGGGTCTGATTTATGTTTGATTTGTCGTATTGTGAAAGTCAGCCGAATTTCAGCGCACGTTACAGAATGCACAATTAATATCACTGTCACATGACCAAGCTCATAAACTCTTAAGAATTCGTACAAAGGCAAAGCTTTATTGAGATAAAAAAAATCACAATAACTCCATCTCATAGTAATAACATGTCTTGATAGCTTTGCCATGTACAAGTTTACAAATTTGCCAAAACTTCAGTTCCTCACGAAAATCATGGACCAACACTCCCCTCCCACATAATGGAGAATCTGACGATTTAACTTCAGAAGGAGGTACATTTAAGAGTTGCCATGACTGTGATGAAGGTTCTAGGATTTAACTGATAGAATTTGACCCCCCCCCCCCCACCCCGCAAAACAAAAGACTCAGCTGATGAAAACTTTGTCATTCACCTCCTAAAGCCACATTTGGAATCACCTTAGTCCTTGATTTAATGGTGAGTCTATTATTATTTAAGGGTTAATGGGGTAAATCTCTGATGCTTCAGTACAATAGAAAAGGGAAGTTTTAGTCTATAATATTCATGTAAAAATATGCTCAATATCAAGGTTAAGCATTACTGAAGCAAATAGATGGTCTTGTCATATTGAAATGGTATACATATGATATGAAAGTCCTATAACTCAGCAAAGTGGTACCTGTCTTCAGAGACCACCTGTCATGGGTGATCGCTTTGAGAAAATTGTCTTTTAGAGAGATATGAATAAAGCCTGCCATGAGAGACCACTTATCTCAAAAGAGTTTGTTGGTACCTTATTGGCACCACTTATGAACTTTTGGACCCCCTTGACACCACTTGTAAGTTCTTGGATCTCATTAGCACCCTGTCAGCACCACATATATGTACATGTACAAGGTTTTGGAACTCATCAATGGTCACCCTTGTAAGGGCTAAAAAGAAATTCTTTAGTTTATCAGCATGAATTCAAAGAAGTCTTTGAAGATTGACCAGTTTATATGTAGTATTCTACCTTAGATATATGACTGGCTTGGTTGGGTGGGATGTACACCATGTATGACAAAATCAGAAGCAACAATCACAACAATGAATATCGATTTATCAGTATCAATGAAATCGGGAATTTTAATTTACACGTATTAAATAGATGATAAATGTCACAAACAAACTCAGAATATATTTTAAGAATATTACCAGTATATGTTTACTGTCTTAAAGACATATTAATCACATGACTAAAATGAACCAATATCTACCAACATCAGCTTCTGTTCTTTTACATACATATAGCAAAGTATATATAAACATGAATCTCATATATCTCTAACTAAAAACTGGTCACTTCGTAAAAATTGATAATTGGCATCAAATATTAATACAACATGTAACTGCAAATGTCTAGCCTTACCGAGCAGCAATTGTGTGTCAATCTTACGGGAATCAAAATGAATCAAATCCAGAACTTCTTAAGATGTTCCATTCGATTAACCAATTGTACAACTTTTACAAGGCCTAGGTCATGCTTATATAAAAATGTCACATTTTTTCTGTATTTTTTAGATATTTTTTTCTATCATCACAGTCTTACAGACATTCACACAATTACGTGCGGCAATGTCCCCTGTGCCGATACATTTTAAGCAGAAAAAGACCAGCTGTGAAACATGGCTCTGTTCTCCTTATGACGATGTCCTATCTATACCAGTACAATACATTACAATACATTGTAAAACGTAATCAGCTAAGGCACCTGTTCTTCTGTATCACATCTATAAAATATCCGATTTAATCGTAAAATTGTCATGAGGAAATATCAAAACTAGGAGCAGTGATAAAAAAGTTTCAACGATAACACAGACGTATACTTACATATTTAAACCCTCCTTAACAAAGATAGATGTACAAATCGCATGCCCGTATTCTTCAATGCAGATACACAATCTCCTATTATCATTTTCAATTGAATTGAAACCACTATGCCTAACTTCCCAATATATCTTAAAATTTCATCTCTAAATAACAAAACACTCGATAAAAAAAAGGAAAAGAATAGGACTGGTGTGGCTATCAAGTTGCTGAAACATAAAAAGAGGACAAAATATTACAGCAGGAATCAATGACCCATATCATTCAAAACTACAGGGTAACTTAAACTGATAGCATAGGATCATTAAACTTGCTAGACATAAAATTTTTGAATTCCACAGAAGTAAAAAAAAACTTGAAACATCTGAATGTGAAATCTGGGTGTCAATATGCATAAAAATGCTGGTATCTTAGAATTATTGTATATATATTGTACTTAAAGTTAACATGTGGGTGGAGCACAGACGTCAATGCTTCGATTGCATTGTACAATGTGAAATGAAAAATAAAATCTGTTTTGTGAATTATATGAACTCTGACTTAAATTCACACCAACAGTAAATTTTGTCATAAAAACAAACACAACATCCTTCAATTTACATACATGTACAGTTGTAAGGGAGGATCTACATAGATGTAGATAATAAGGGCCTAGGACCATAGAATGATACAAGACTAAGGTCAAAATTTCAATAATATTCAACATGCAGATACTTTTTTACTTATACTTACAAATGTATAGACATACACCGATATGAATACCAGCATTTTAAGAGAAATATTTGAGAGCTGCCATAGTTAGTATGTTTACATGTACCTTCAGGTCATGAGGTTGTGGTTTGGAATCTACTTGGCCACAGTGTCAGGCCGGAGGTGGCTGCTTTTCATGTTAAACCGATGTCCTAGCTGTGTCACAGTAGGTGTTGGCACATTAACCCATTCACCCCAAAAGACCCATTTGGATTTGCCTAAATCATTGATCTAAGGAAGAGTTCATTAGATTTCAGGGGTTTATGAGTTAATGATCTCTCACCACATACATGTAAGACTAAGTGCTGAGCGCCTAGACAGAATTTGTAAAGCTTCTTCAGCATTGGTGACATGACATTAGTGAAAGCATTTTTAGACTGTCTCATCTGTAGGAAAGGAATTTTTCACTGAAAGCATCAGTTTTAATTTTTTAACTATAATAACTATACATGTGTAATTTTCATCAGATGTTATCTTAAAATCAAAATTATGATTTATATCAAATCTAATTGTATAGCAGTAACAGAACGTCAAAATATTAGAACAACATGACAAAGCGCGCAAAAATATGAACACTAATCTATAACATTCAAAAACAGCCACGAAATATCAACCAAACTTCACCTCTAAACTTGTCGATCAGTGTAAAAGGTCCACAGGATTTTACAAATTTATAAACCAAACTGTCAGTTTATTTTTAATGATACATACAATGAAAGAGAGGTTTATAGCAGTACATTAGTTATAATTCTGAATATACATGTATACTGTACACATACATATATACATGTATATACATGTATATATATATATACAGTGGAGTTCGTCTATAACGAAGTCAAAGGGGAGTCTTTTGACTTCGTTATAGGCATCCTTCGTTTTAAGCATCAGTATTTTTTACATGTATAGATAAATAGTAATTCTTTTCGAGGATTTTATTCCTCTTCGTTATGGCACTGAATTCGCTTTAAGCCGATTCGTTATAGACCAACTCTACTGTATATATATATATAAGTGGTCGCTAAAGCAGATTTTACGGCACACATATACACACAGTCGAACCAAGATACATTGAAACCTAAGGATGAAGAGATTTTCTTTTAAATGAATAGGGGTTTCAATTTTTACCTGGTTATTCCCGTTAAAATAGTAAATGATAAAATAATTTATTTGGGAAATTAAAATCATTTCAAATTTAGCCAGATTTCAAGTTATCACAGTTCATTCAATATAGGTGGATTCCACTGTATACAGGTGTGTACGTGTATAAACAAGAAGACATATTTGTTTTAAACACATTCAGATACTTATTTCTATTTCTACTAAAAACAAAAACAAAAACTTAGACAAATAAGAATAACCTTCCTCCTTGTGACACCCCCTCCTACAATAGTTCAATTTTTGCCAGTCATCAACGATCCGAAAATCAATACAACATTTTCATCCAGTTTATATAAACTTAGGGGCGTGTTTCTTTCCAATCTATCACTTATATAATACCAGACGCTACGACATCAGCACATTATACCTCTACTCCACTTATCGCAAAGATCGGTGACAAAAATCTTAACAAATCGGTAAAGTGTGGATTTTGGTTATAATCCGCTACTGGAGAGTGGGACAGACAGTGGTCATCTTGAGGTCAATGATTGGATACTTGAACACAAACAGGAAACAACAATAGAAATTCTTTTTTTTAAGAGGCATAGAAGCTGTGTAACAAGATCTTGGTCTTGTATCGATATGTCAACAAAAGTTGGGTTCTGAATAGTTAGTTTACAGGACTGATTATAGCAAGGTCCCTTTTCTCCCCATCTTACATTATACACGTGGTTGTACATAAATATCACTGACATTATTCACTTTCTTAAAAACAATAGATTTGAACATGATCATGACAACCTCAGTTAGGAGACCTGCACCTTACTATGAAAGACCATCAAAAGTTTGTCTATTTATCATTATATTAAGACATACCAACATCACTTAATTAGGAGACCCATAGTAGCGAGGAAGACACTATACTGTTTTACCTGTTGTTTTAAACATCCAACCAAAAATTCTTTCACTTATATGGAGATATCACCAAATACTAGCAAATTAGGTCTTCAAATCTTGCCTCATGCTTGGCACTTTCGTACCGCTATCGAGTTGGGCAATAGAGAATAGTGAGGGTTCTTTAACCCTTTCAACCCCACACACCAGAATGGTATGCTCTTTTCTATAGTCTGGACCATGCAGTCTATTTCGGTCTGTGGTGTTGAAAGGGTTAATGTGCTGACACAAGCTGTGACACTGAGCACAATTTTTACTTTCTCTTTGGAAGGAGCTGGAAAAGCCTCGGTGTACTTTCAAACCTACAACCACTCCACCTGTAGATACTAAATCTGAAGACATACATGTACAATCTACCAAAAATTCTACCATAAGATTAAGAGACCATCCTAAACAGTTAAAGCCACTCCCCAATTCTAAATGGCATCATTTGCCATTTACTGAGAGTCCAAAGGTCAAATTAATATGAATTTGATTTACATACTGCTGTAAATAAGATTTCTTGTCACATGTGCTAAGATTACTTATAAATGACATAAACAGATCAGACTTAAGCTTGGTACAGACTATACACACCTGTATGCCACAGTGAAACTTTTTCCTTATCAGTTAAGGTTCGTTCAGGAAGATCATTTGCTATAGGGATTTATTTTTTAAATGATCTGATTTTGAGCCATTAACATGAAGAAGACAGCCATAGGCGATGTTCGACACACTGAGTAGCAGTATCTCCTTATTAGATCTATTTACGGCTGTCAATACCTCAGAACCGCATTGTTGTACGCTGATGAGGAGTGGAGATAAACTTGATGTATCTGAGAATCGTTACAGTAAGAAGCCCATCAAAACAGATAATATTTATGCATTGTAAATAACTACCATCAGACAAATTTCATTTTTGAAAGGTGATTTGTACCCTGGGGTATCACCTGTTCATTTTTCAGGTAAAACTCTTGATTAGCGCCACAGGTGTGCTAGGAAATTTGATTTCTGTTTCCTCATTAAAACTTCTCTTCGGTCTCAATTTTTATTGCTTTCAATAGGGATTTGAAACCTGTCTGATGGTTTAAATCATGCACGGTAAATTTCTGATGTCAAATGACCCAACACTGTTCATGTTGAGTTTGTATGCTTCGTTTACCTGGCTATAGATGGCCAGACAAATTTACCTTCGTCTTTTACTAACAGGCCAGCGATTATCACCTGATTGATGACAACACACTTATTGTAGATACCTCATCAAAAATAAACCACGAGATTGGAACACAATCTTGTCAGTTATGAATCACTGAGCAAGAAAACCCCAATTGTAGGCATCATTTTACAAAATTGATCGTCTAAAGGTGGGCTCCCGACCAAGAGAAAATTGACACATCTGTGTGAAAGAAGATTTCTCATTGCATAAGTAACTTTGTATCTGAAACACAAAGAGGCTAAAGTAACTTATAGTAAATAAAAATAAAGTAAAATTTTATGGTACCACCTGTATACAGTCTAACCTGTCTTCAGAAATCATCCAAGAGAAAGGTTTAAAAAAGGGTCACATATGACAGGTGGTCTTGTAATTCAGGTGATTTACACAAGAAAAAAACATTTTGGAAAGCATACATTTAGGTCACTAAAGACGGTATTCCTTTAGTTCAGTGGTTTACTAAGGCAGGTTAGATGGTATGTACAATGAAAATAAATTCCTCAGTTAATTCTCTAATGAAAAAAGTTATCCAAAATTAAAAAAAACAACTTTTTATTAAATTTTCCATGTGTGTTAACAGAGAAATTGTTCCATTAGAGTAGTCTAACCTACCTTAGCGACCCAATGAAAGAGTATACCCCTTATGTGTCCAAAATATACACTACTTAAAAAGGTTTATTTCTATACAAGTACAAATCACCTAAATAAAGGGGCCACCTTTCATGGATGGTGCTTTTTGCATCTTCACTTGGACCATTTCTTATAACAGGTTAGACTGTATATAAACATTTCATTCCTTCTGTGACTAAAACCTATTAAAAAAACAGGCTTGAAAACCATCATCTTCAAGACTTCCATCTAATCAAACAAAAGTTTCAGATATAGTTAATTACTGCAAATATTCTCAAAACTTAAAGAAAATTTAGGAGATAGGTGAGATAACTATACATGTACAAATTAACTAGATGTTCAACTCATTTAAAAATGGAGGTACAGGTAATGGCACTCTGAACTAGCACTATCTTTAGCTTCTGAACTTGGCTATCCTCAGATCTCTATTAAATTAACATCTATTTTCTGTTTTCTATTATTTTCTGCTACACTCACGTCAATTTTATCAGAACTACTTTCTCTTATATCAATTGTAAAAAAAAAAAAAAAAAAAAAAAGAAAAAAAGAAAAAAAAAGCGTTACTATCAAAACTCTTTAATGATCCAATTTCTAAAGATGACTGCAATTTTCATGGTACAGCTGACCTTCTCCATGACCCCCTGACCATCAGAGTTTCTAATTGTACAATTCAAATCTCGATCACTGATCCAAGTTTTCCTATGGTTAAATTCAAACCAGAAATGCAATATTTATTTTAATTATCTAAAGTAGTTCAATTTAATTCTAATCAATTTGGCAGCGAAATGAAGTTTCATGTCTTTACTAACACAAATTCGAGACTGTTCATCTTGTTTTTTCTCAGACAGAGATGGCACTGGATCAAAATAATTCAGCTTTCCGGTCCCGAGCCTCTACAACTCGCTAAAGTAGATGTGGTAGCGATAGAATTTCTAGTCAATATACCAGAATAATAGTTTAAATAAACTATGAATAAAATTCAATGGAGCATGAACAAAATGGATGCAATCTCCTTGCCATCAGCGAGTTTTTGTAAGCTAATTTACATTTTTTAAACATTTGGATAGATGATCAGCGGTGTCGTCCAATCGTAAGGATCGGATGATACCGATAAAGGTTTGCCTAATGTCTATCTGATAGCCCAAATCCAATGCACAATTTAGGTAGCTAATTTAGGATGTCACAAGGCATCCTCTCTCTCTCCCTCTCTCAAAATGAAAAAAAAATTGCATAAACTGTAAAGTTATTTTTACAAGATGAGATGGTACATAAACAGTGTTAGTTCTCTATGCTGCCTGCTTGGATAGTTTATACCTGTAAAACTGATTTTGCTTTCACAAATGACATTTTTGACAGCGGATCATGTTCTACAACGCAGTATGTTTCAATAATCATATTCAATCACACCGTGCATAAGTGTCAATTTCGTCACCAGACTCTCAGTTTCGTGTCAATCCAAGGTCAATTCAATTATGATTAAAATTCAGTCTAATGTTACGCAATTAGATACATGTGCAGCATTTCTAGAGGTGAAATACCGTCCTGTGTCCCGATCAATAGGCAAAGACAAGCTATGAGACTGACATGCCCTTCGCTATTTTCAGACACCTCTAAAAATAATCTGTATGCACCAAGCACCTAGATTTAGGATGGTTTAATAAAAATGTTCGACAGATCACCCTGTGTGACACAGACGTAAGATCTAATAAGGTATTCCATATTCAACGAATCAATATCAATTGGAGATAAAGTTAAAAATTATAATACATTGTAAATACGACTGTATACAGGGTTATTTTTGCCTCTGTTATTTTTGCCCTAATTCACTTGCAAACATGTTGTTCCCCCTTTCTAAAACTCACCCATTCTATTTCTTGTCAATGAATTTACTGATTCCAATTTCATGAATTTGCTCACTAACCAGGCATGTGGGGTGAAAAGGGGTGAAGATGTGTTCATGAAACACTGATGCCCCTCTACATACCTATAGCTTTGATAAAGCATCTAATCTATTTCACCCAATCATCAAAGTCATAGTCACAATGTCAAGACCAAAATTATCATTGATATATATGGGAAGGCTTTTAGAAGGAATACCTGAACACATACTGTACGCAATATGAATGGCCCAAGCCCAAGTACATGTAGTCATGATTTATATAGGTACAGGAGTGTATCTTGGAAATGTGCAAGGCAGTATCCCGAAATTCACAGAAAAAGTTCAAAATCTGTCTAAAATGAGTTACAAGCAAAAGTTGTTGAAGATGGTATACCCCAAATTTTGAAAAAAAAAGTTCAAACTCTGCCTTAAACGTACAGGCAAAAGTTGTTGTAGGTGGATTACAAAAAACAAAAACAAAAAAAACAAGTTGAGATCTAATCTATGTACAAAGGTATTTTGTATTGTTGTATTCAATAGGTACATTGACAATGACTTTACCAGTTCTTGTGAGTTTTAATGTGAGAGTCAAAGTAAAAAAGACATCAGCATGTTTACACATTCCGAAGTGTACGGAATCAATAGACAAACAGCTGCATAATCGTCATAACATTGTGATTGATACCACGATCATTTTCACGGATTACATTTACAGCTAACGAAAGTAACGAACAGGAAAACGCACAGCATTGAGAATGTACATGTTACTCCAAAACATGTCTTTGTATCTGCTAAGACGATCAAAGAAAAACTCAAAAAATGAAAAGGAACTTTGACAAGTAATACTTGTAAGTGATTAATGTTTTCCTAAGTACAAACCAGCAATATTATTGTCGAATTTGACTTCTGTAGCCCGCATTGTTCAATATTTCGTTGGACAACACTTTTAATTGATTTACTTGGTACTTCATGATTTCTGAACATTGATGAATTAGCCTGCCTGAGTGAATTCATCCTGTTCAACTTGTACATACATTCTTAGAGTACAGATCAACAGAGGACTTTTCTTTCATCTAGAGTTTCATAAAACAATTCGTTATATGTTTTTTACACTATTGTAATCTTGTTTATTTGTTTTATTCCTGTTTCGTGCCAGTTTCAACACTGTTTCTGTTATAATTGGTGCACCAAACTGATGCAGATTTTACACACTGTGATGAGCTAACCTAGCTCTATGTGGTTAGCGTGTTTGCATTCTTAGACTTCAGATCATGAGGTTGTGGGTTTGAATCTACCCTTCAGACTCTGCTGGTTTCCTATTTTTTTTCGGATGAGATAGTAAAACTGAAACAGTAGGCATCTGCATGTATAGGAAGCCTCACTGCTCAAGGGTTACAAGTGCCCAGCATAGACAAAACTCGCAATGTGCCAGTGACAGGCGATAAATTTCACTTAGGCTCGGTGCTTATGGCTGTAGGGTAGGGAGGACTCTTTATAGTGCTGACACCTACATGTAATGTGACACAGGTTGGAATTTACTGTTTCATCTGAAAAACAGGGACAGCCAACCCCAGCGTGGTTTGGATTCAAACCCCCGACCTCATGATAAGAAGGTGAACATGCTAACTGCTAGGCCATGGTGGCCCCTCCAATCAAAGTAAAAATCGATTATGTGGCCCCTCCAATCAAAGTAAAAATGGATTATGTTGTAATGCATTATACATATAGTCTTGACAGAAATTTGCATATTCAGTAAATCTATGGAAAATTTTGACAATCTTAATTTAAGCACATGTATACAGGTACTTAATTTTGGAGGAGAATCACTCTAACAAGAGGCAAAGTGAAAGTTGGCTGTTCAGTATAACTGGAAGTTGTGTTACATGTAATTCTTTTTATTGCATGCTATGAAAATTACTGGGAATTTGTTTATACATATATGTACATACATACATGTATGACAGCTGCTTCCTTATTGCCTTAATTTGTAGATAATTGTTTCTAGATCCTTAAGTGGGTATCATCAATATATAAAGTGTCCTCTTTCATAGAAATTAATAATTTCACTTCAGATACATGTAATTTAAACTTCTGTGTTTCTAAGTTCATTTTGTTTTGCAAGGTAATGTCCATGGGGTCATAGAGTACTTGTTTCCAGACAGGGACTCTTTAACTCAAAACCAAAGGGCAGCAAAATGGGCTTCCTGCAGTTAACCTGGGACAGTATACATGTAATTGAAGGTCCATTATGGAAAACTGGCTCAGTACACCCAGCTTCTGCATAGGATAATGTATTTGCATTGATCTATTATAACTGTTGTTGTGGGAGGTGCCAAGGCTTAGTGGTTAGGCCTAGCAAGTTTGGCTTTGAATCCTGAGGTCCGGGATTCAAGCCTAAGCCACACCGTAGTTGGCTGTCCCTGTCTTTCGAATGAGACAGTAAAAATCAAGGTTCCCTGTCACAGTAGGTGTTGGCACGTTAAAGAACTCTCCCTACTCTACAGCCATAAGTGTCGAGCATAGGCAAAATTTGTCGCCCTTCACTGGCACATGGTGACGTACGTCTCCAGGTAGATGAAAGATTCTTGAGTGGGATGTTAAACAATAATACAACCAACCAACAATCTGTAATTGTGTTGCTGTTTACATTCCTACTCAAGGATTATTCACCAACACGGAGATGCTCACAAATGCTGGTCAAAGACTTTAAGTGTAGATTTTGGTCAAATCTTGGTACTAAGATCAATTGATAAGGTTTGGCACTTAGGCCAATTAGCATTAACTTAAGGGGTCTGTAATGTGCCAACACCTACTGTGACATGGGACCTTTGCATTTTCTTTCTCAACTGCAATACAAGAAGGGCCTGTCACCTTTCCCAAGTTTCTTACCTGCAAAACCATAACCTAAAACTCTAAATACCTTGGTTGGGCATCATAAAACTTGACAATTGACATAAGTCTGAGAATCCAGTCTCTTGGCCAATCAGAATTAAGGATGAGCTGGATTTGAGAATCTTTTCAGACTTAAGTAAATTCACAAGTTTTATGGTGCCCAGCTCAGGGCTGGATATCATAGAACTTAAAAAATACTTAAGTCCGAGAATTATCTCAACTTCAGATAATACCGTATTCTGACTGGCTGTGAAGCCTTAGTTGAGAAA
>JACSZP010026221.1:0-22125 GCA_016161895.1 Pinna nobilis
CCTTTGCAGTGCAGCGCCTGTTCAAAAGCACAACCTCATGATCAGAAGGCCAGTACACTCACCACTGAGGTACAATGGCCCCCAATGGCCTCGGGTACACAGAATAGCAAATATATAATGCCCTTCATCTGGACTCTGTGACAGTCACATATAAGTTAAACATTACTATGTGAAATGTTAAAATAAGTCAAACTAGAACTGTCCTAAGAAGAATAATACCCCCTGTGGCAGCGATTTTTGTGTGGAAACCATATTCAAGGTACAGAGTCATGTGACCATGACCTTTGATCTTCCAACCCCAAAATCAAGAAGGATCCTCCTTGAGTCATAGGTAACCCATGTGTGAAGTATCAAAGTATCAACATTGTAGACCAACAGGTACTTGAGTTATTGTGCGGAAATAAATGGACAGATAGATGGGCGGACGGAAGGACAGACAGACGGACATGGTGAATCCAGTATACCCCCTACAACTTTGTTGGCAGGGGTTATAAAAAAAAATAGACTGACCCAGCATTTCTATGGCTTCATCTGGCTCATCTACTTCATCAGGTTGGTCTGGTTCAACTAAGTGTCCATTTTCAGGATCTTCATGGTTTTTTTTCCTTGATAGCAAACCGGCTAAAAACGACTTGTGTTCTCCAGAATCTACATTTCTGTTGTAACGTATGCGAGTGTTGCTGTGAAAGGAAAATATATTGCTTAATTACTTGTGTGTGAATCTTTAACTAGTGATAAGTCATGGTGAAATTCTTGCCCCACGCCTTTATTTTTGCCCTCATCGTTAGTGAGTGAATTAAAACTGGGCAAATTCAAAGTTATTTTTCTTGAATGGCGAGATAGGGCGATTTTAAAATGGGGCGAAATCATCTACAAGTGCATTAGGGCGAAAACAACACAGGACAAAAATAACCCTGTGTACATTAACTCTATACTTTGTTTGCTAGATCAATGTTAAACCAATCTCAAAATTATTACCTAGATCAATATAAAAATACACACACACATTACCAGTACTGAATTTTGCCAAGCATGGATGCCTGACAGTGAATTTTTTGGGTTGATTTGGGGCCGAAATTCGGCCCCTTCCCCTCGTGAAAAATTGCTGTATTTATGTATATCATATATTGGCATAAGATTAGGTGCATTCGTTCACGCAATTCCTAGTGTGCTTTTAAAATTTACACACGCTGTAGGCCTATATCCATTAATACTATCGTTCTTACCAAACACACCCATACAATCAGTGTTGGTCGAGCGTTTTAAACATATGGTCTATCGTATATGTACATATCAAGCGCTTGAAAGATCGAGTATGTGATACAAAATGTCGCACAACTCAAATGTTACGTTAGAAAAATAAGGAAAAGGGATAGCAAAGGGTTGCTAAGGGTTACTGAATTCTTTAAAAAGGCAACACCTGATGATCTACAACATTGTGCCATAAGCTTATGAACAAACATCATTTTTACTAAAGGCTATATTAATAGTGAAATTGCATTATTTAAAAATTCCTTAGGTTTTTTAGAGACGGGACCAATTCTAATATTATTTGTACACAAAATTTAGATTTATTATGTCGTTTCTGCAGGTATAAAACTTAATAATTTAATATCAGATGATTTTGAGATAACATGAGATAAACTCACTTGTTAAAAATTTTAAAATGCACATTCTCTAAACAACATTACTTCTTATGAGGACTTTTGACAACTAGACAATTTAATCTTGTGTTTTACTTATTGCATTTTTTTAACCACTTGACAGAATATGAATTTGTTTGTATTAAAGTATTGTTGAGTAAATTATGAATTTTTAAAGAAAGGTTTCATTGAAATCGATGGAATAGTAATACAGTTAGAGCAGTTAAAAAAATAATCATAAATTTAGTATAAATATATAGTAAAAATGACGTTTGTTCATAAACTTATGGCACAATGCTATAGATTGTTGAAATTTTTTTCATTTTTGAAAAAATTCCCAATTTAGGAAAATGCCGAGAAATTTTCCCAATTGAAAAGTGACAAGCCCCTGTAAAATATAATTAAGAAAAACACTGCCTGATATTTACACAAGAAAAGTTCTGGTAATACAGTGGAACCCGTCTTGAGAGACGACTGTCATAAGAGAGCACCTGCTTTGAGAGACCACTTGTAGAAAAACATCTTTTTACATACAGTGAAACTTGTATATTAAGACCTCCAGAAAAAAGGTAAACAAGAAAATTTTTTTTTATAGGGAGGTGGTCTTTATATAGAGGCAGATTTGTACACAAATGGCATTGTTGAGCCCCAAAAATGGTCTTTATGACCAGATGGTCTTTAAATACTGATGGTCTCTAAAAACAGGTTTAACTGTAACCAAATGAATAAAAATTGTCATGTGAGGCCACCTGTCTTCAGACACCACATTTCTGTGGCTGTAACGAGTGGTCTCTCAAGACAGATTCCACTGTGTTTTCCTAAGGTCAAAGGCCTTCATAGCAAAGTTTAGTAAATGTCTACCTCGTTACATTAACATCTCTTTTCTCATCTCTTCTCTCATCTTCGTCCTCTGGCTCTCGTCTACTATTTCGTAACTCTCCGGCCAGTGGGTCATCTCGATCTCTGTCCACTTTTGGTCCACTGTAACTACCGTCCGAGTATTCTTTGTCGTCCTTTGAAGAACAGAAGTACTTGATATCAATTATTATCGATGTAATCAAAATAATTTTTTTTGGTACTTTTATTGTATTGATACTGCAATGCCAACTCTTTTTTGTTTCATTATATGTTTAGATTGATTTTTTTCTCTAATAAATCAAGATGTTTTTGTAACACAAAGAACAGCAATCATAGTTTTCTCAATTTGCAGAAGTATCTATCCAAAGATTTCTTAATTCCTGTGGCATCATTATGACTTATGAATTTTTGAAATAGTAATCTGTGCTTTAACCATACCACAGATCCTTCCCCAGGTTTCTCTACTCCTGTGACACCATTATGACAGCCCCCACCTTAACTATTCCCTTGAATTTTTGCCATTAGCAGCCTGTGTTTTAACTATACATACCATGGTTTCTTCTCAGGGTTTCTCTACTCCTGTGACATCATTATGACAGTCCCACCCCCACCCACCCCTTAAATTTTTGCCATAGCAGCCTGTGTTTTTACTATACATACCACAGTTCCTTCTCAGTGTTTCTCTTCTCCTGTGACATCATTATGACAGTCCCACCCCCACCCACCCCTTAAATTTTTGCCATTAGCAGCTTGTGTTTTAACTATACATACCACAGTTCCTTCCCAAGGTTTCTCTACTTCTGTGACACCATTATGACACCCCCATCCCCACCAATCCTTTGAATTTTTGCCATTAGCAGCCTGTGTTTTCAGTATACATACCACCGTTCCTTCCCAGGGTTTCTCTACTCCTGTCGCATCAACTGTTTTTTTAGTTGTCTCGTCTGTCTTACTGTTTCCATTTTCTTTTACTTCTGGCCTCCTATTTTCGTCTTCTTTATCGTCAAATAAATCGTCAAAGCTTGTACTCTTAACTTTTGTGTCTGGATTCCAGGATTGTTTTACTTGTCGTTTTGCTGTAAACAGCAAAAAACAAAAATTCAAAAATCAACTGCATATTTCAGGCATTGGCCCCTTCTGCCACATTTAAGCAGGCCCTTTTCATTGTTAGGAAGAGTTCATTTTGAAATTTCAGGGGTCAATGAGTTAATCATAAATTTCCATTGAAATCAGTGAATTCTGAGAAAAATACTCACAGATCCACTGATGCAAGTGTGAAATGTTCAAAGAAGAGTGTATACTGTGCATGAATATTCACAGATCACAAGAATTGTGAAATGTAAATGAGCATAAGTGAAAGTGAACCCCAAGAGAGAATATTCACAAATCTACAGGTCTGTGAAATCATACATGTTCACAAATGACTACAGAATGAGAATATGAATTCACAGATTTCAATGATTCTGACAAAAAAACCAATTGACTTGAGCATAGATGTTTACAAAGACTGAGAAAAAAAATACTCAGATAAAAAGGACCTAGAAATCACAGGTGGGGACAGATGACCGGAGATTGAAAATATACACTTAGAGGTAAATCGCAAAATCACAAGGTTTACAGATAAAAGTGAATACTGAGAATGATTTCAACAGATATACTGGATATTGCATTCAGAAATATTCACCGATGTAAAAGAATTCTGAGAACAAAATTCACATGTGCTGAGTATGAAATTACAATCATCGGTACTCAAAGATGACAGTGAATTTTGAGAACAAATCTCCACAGAATTCTCAAGTTAAAAGAGGAAAGACATAATAAATAGCTCACAAATGATGAGAGATGACATTGATAAATGAGAACAAAATTCACTGCTGCTTACTGGTGGCCTTGAATACTGAGAACAAATATTTCCAGAGCAACAGCAGTGTGAAATCAAAATTGTTCACAGATGTCAGTGAATAATGCAGACATGAACAGCAGTGTTGAAATCACAATTGTTCATAGATGTCAGTGAATAATGTGAACAAAATTTCACAGACCAAAGGGACTGAATTCAATAATGTTCACAGATATCAGTGAATACTGAGTGCACATTTTCACAGTTAATAGTGAAAACAGAGGAAATATTCATAAATCTTCAGTAATAAATAACAAATATTAACATGTACCAGTAATGAGAATGAGAACAAACATTTATTGTCCACAGGATGAGACAACAAACAAATGTAGATCTACAAGACTGTGAATGCTGCTGTATTGTTATTTTACGTCCCATTCAAGAATCTCTCACTCATATGGAGATGTCCCCATGTGCTAGTGTAGGGCTACAATTTTGCCTATGCTCGGCAATTATGGCCATATAGAGCTGTGAGAGTTTTTTAAGATGCTGACACCTACTGTGACATGGGATCTCGGTTTATACTGTTTTATCCAAAAGGAGCTCTGGTTCGAACATTTGACCTTTTGATCAGAGGGCGAACATGCTGACCTCTGCACTGAGAAATGACATATAGTTGAATACCGATACTAGTATATTGAACCTGAAGGGGAATGAATTTTCTATCACATTAGGGTTTTCAAAATATGTTTGATACGGTTGAAATACATGTAGTTAAAAAGTAATTTAGCCAGGCAATAAAATCACTCCAAATTAAACAGAATTTCATTATACAAGTATCATGTTTTAATAAAAGTGGGTTCAAATGTATATTAACCCTTTCAACACCATAGACCATAATGGACTGGTCTAAGACAATAGAAAAGAGCATACTATTTTGATAGTTGGGGTTGAAAGGGTTAACAGATGATACTGCATCCTGGGTATTCTATATACGCAGTTCTTGTACATGTATTGATGTTTAGATATTAATTGTATTTATTACAGTAATGATATGTAACTATTAATTTTTTAGTAAAGCTTGTTTATAGCATTAATATGTATTCCATACAGTCTAACCTGCCTTAGTGACCCACTGAATTAATCTTAATTAGTCTTATGTGACCTAATTGCATGGTTCCCAAAATGTTTTTTCCTACATAAATCACCTGAATTAAGAGACCACCTGTGATATGTGACCCTATTTGCTCCTTCCCTTTGAGGGTCTCTTAAAACAGGTTAGACTGTATATTGCTATTTTTCATTTGTTGTTGTTGAGTAAATGTAGTCAGTAATGGTCAGTATTTCTGTATGCCTGTAACTTTGCTCAGCATAGCAGTACTTTATGCTACTGTAAACAAAAAGAAATATTCATCCCTGTTTAATTTCTGCCTGCATACTTGTTGGAAATAATGATGTTCTTATGTAACACCTTACTTTAGAACACTTTTTGGGGGCACCAGAGGGAAAGCTTAAAAGAGGGAGACCAAAAGTCAAAACAAATATAAGTTTTTATTGTTGTATTGATGTTTAACTTAGCATTCTGTTATTATTGTATTGATGTTTAACTTAGCACTCATGTGTCTCACTCATACAGAAATGTCACCTAAGGCCAGTGAAAGAATTCAAATTTTGATCTCTTGTTTGTCACATGAAAGTTATTAAGCCTTGAAGGATCTTTAACCCTTTCAACCCCCAAGTATCAAAATGGTATGCTCTTTTTCTATTGTCTTTGAAAAGTCCATAACTATCTATGGGGTTGAAAGGATTAAATAACTGTAATATGTCACCAACTTCTGTGACATAGAACCTTCATTTTTAATGTCTCATCTAAGGGACAGGAAAACCGATCCTGGCAACAATTAAATTTGAACCCTGAACCTTATGTTTCTCAGGCAAGCTCTCAACTCTAAAGCCATGACTGGTTCATCAACACAATTGTTTCAGGGCAGAACTGTTTCCATGACAAAATGAGACAAAAATAATCCTGCATATGTATATAGTAGTCCCAAAGTTGTTCATTGGTACAAAACCCTTTGTATATGTGTGTAATCATTAAAACGTATTAATTATTCTTGTCTAAAAACATTAAATGTAGTACATGTATAATATAAAAAAAATATATATAAATGCATTTGAACTCATTATCCATAGTTGTATAACAATTCATGAGTTAATATTCCCATGACTGGGTTTTAATGCACCATGCCCATGGAATCTCCCTGAAGGCATGCAGTTAATCATATAATCATCCATCCAAGCAATACATAAAAAAAAATGGTACACATGTCCCCAACATAAATAATCCATCCCTCAAAGCAGTCAACAAGCATTCTGAAAGTAATAGTATTGCTTAACCCTTTCAACCCCAAGTATTAAAATGGAATGCTCTTTTCTACTGTCGTAGACCAGTCCATTATGATCTGTGGGGTTGAATGGGTTAACGCAATACATGTCATCTACCAGCGGGGAACAATTTCAATATCATCTGGAAAACCAATATCCTTTGAAGGGAACAAAAAAAAAAAGATAGGTCAAATTTGATTTATAGCTACTCTACATAATGAGGTTGCCGACCTCTTTAAAGTTCCACATCTAAAAGCATTATAAAAAAGTACCAAAAAGCATATCCATTCCCCTAGGAAATCAAGGATATGGTATACCAACACATCTTTCCCTGTACAGAATAAAGTAAAGTACAATGTAGTCCAAATAGGACAAAAATACCCCACCCCTCTCCACCCTGGTGAAAGTTCAAGGTCAAGGTCAAGGTCACTAGGTCAAATGTCCTGGTATCAATATGTAGAATTTGTATGTGTGTGCGAAAGTCCTATCCCGTAAACTGTGAGAGAAATTTTCTTTCAGAACGTCTTAACTGGATGGACAGGCTGATTCAGATATACCCCCTCCCAAACTTTGTTTGCGAGAGACATAACAAAACATGCTTTCCACTACCCATTAAATCATCGGGAGCGTCGCATAGCACAGTCCACATACAATTGCAAGGCCTTCTTCTAGACATTCATTCAATTTCACTTGAAACAGTACACAGCAAAATATGTTCTCCACTGCCTGAATAAACAAATACACATGAACATGACTTACTCCATATACATGCCGTCCACTGTTGCATAAAAAAAATGGCTTACTCAAAACACATGCTATCCACCACTTTATTAATATGTGTAATAAACAGATTACCCCAAACAAAGGCTATCCAGCACTGTATCAATTGTACCATAGGTTTCTCCACATACATGCTATCCACCACTGAATCATTCCTAGTGTGCCTTACTCCACATACATGCTATCCACCAACGAATCATTCTTACTATAGCTAACTCCACATACATGATGTATACCACTGAATCATTCCTGCAATTGCTCCACATATATGCGTATTCACCACTGAATCAATTCTAGCATGCCTTACTCCACATACATGCTATCCACCAATAAACCAATTAGACCATTGCTCCACACACATGCATTCAACATTGAACAATTCCTGTCATTGCTCCACATACATGCTATTTGCTACTGAATCACTCTTTCCATGGGTTACTCCACATATATGCTATTCATCACTGAATCAATTCTAGAATACCTTACTCCACACACATGCTATTCACCACTGAATCGTTCCTACCATTGCTCAACATACATGTTATTTACTACTGAATCATTCCTATTATAGCTTACTCCACATACATGCTGTATACCACTGAAACATTCCTGTCATTGCTCCACATACATGCTATTCACCACTGAATCACTCCTTCCATAGAATACTCCACATACATGCTATCCACCACTGAATCAATTCTAGCATACCTTACTCCACATACATGCTATCTACCACTGAATCATTCCTACCATTGCCCCACATACATGGATACATGCATGCTATTCATCACTGAATCAATTCTACCATACATGTTATCCACCACTGAATCAATGCTAGCTGAGCTTACATGCTTTTCACCACTGAATCATTAAGAACATATATCTCTCCTGGTAAACAAAGTCATAAAGCATACATTGTTAACAGTATAGGAGATGAGTTAGACACCTAGTGGTTCTCTGCATAAATGAATCCATTACAAGGGGGGATAAGCAATCTCCCACATGCCTATAAAAAAACAAAGACCTGGAGTGATAGGCTGAATAATCAGTATATCCTCAATGTTATTCTCGTTAGACAATTGAGACTTCTGTCTATCTCTTTGCCTCAAGGATTGTCTAGGGGAGGTAACTCTAGAATTTGCTGTAATAAAAAGGACCACATTTTTTTTTCTATTTAACTGTTTCAACTGACTATGTATACATTTACACCATCTCATGAACATTTTTTTAGCAAATAAAAGTGCAACTCCTCAATTTTAGAAGTATGCTAAAAAAAAGTTTTGCTATTGTGTCTTTAGCAACCTACATGTTCATTGTTACATTGTTGCATTTAGCAACATACATGTTCATTGGTATATAATTCATAAGAAAAATATAGTGACACCATGTTGTGGAAATGAGACCTGAGTAAAGTAGCATCAGATCATTTAGAATCCACTAGAAAAAAAAGCAGCATAAAAAAGTCGAATATGAATCAGAATCACGATAATGTATCTTAACATCCATTACATATACAGTAGAGTCGGTCTATAACAAATCGACTTAAAGCGAATTCAGTGCTATAAAGAAGAGGAATAAATTCCCTGAAAAGAATGACTATTTATCTATTTATGTAGTAAATTTTGATGCTTAAAACGAAGGATGTCTGTAACGAAGTGAAAAGTCAGTCCCCTTTGACTTCATTATAAACCAACTCCACTGTAAATACAATGTGTAATCAAAGAGTACGAAGGTTTTGTTAGAGGAAGGAAATTTTGTAAGTTAAGTGGATAGAAGTGCTTATTTTAGTTGGTATATCACTAAAAGTTTGTATACTCATTCATCCCTACAGTAACATATGGATTTGCCCAAATCATTAATATAATAAAGAGTCTATTATCTTTCAAGGGGTAATGAGTTAGCTGGTGTGACTTGTCAGTGCTAGTAGTGAGAAATTTGACATTAGTCTGTCACTGTAGTGGACGGAGGCCCTAAAAGAGGGACATTTAGATCTTTCCTTGACCTTTGAACTGATGACCTTGAAACTTTCCTTGGAGGTAGAACTCATCACTCTCTACAAATATACAACTAACCATATGTTGAAAATTCAATAGTTTCTGAGATATTTGGCCTCAAATACTTTAAATTTGTGTTCTATTTTTTGGACCCTTTGTCTTTTCTGATCATTCCGAAAATGTACCATGCAAAACTAGACCTCAAGGGAAATCAAAACATAAAATCAAAAAAAAGATCTCTTCAGAACTTTCTCAGAACTAGAGATTATGGGATTGACATTTTAAAACCTAAATTCCCCCTTTGGGACACCAATTCTTTTTGGATCAGTTCCAAAATGTGGCATGCAAAACTAGACCCCATAGGGAATCTCCATGCAAATTTTCATGAAGATCCCTTCATTACTTTCTCAGAAATAGTGATAACGGGATTGACATTTTAAAACCTGAGTTCCCCCTTTTGGGCCCCAATTCTTTTTTCATTCAGTTCCAAAATGTGGCATGCAAAACTAGACCCCATGGGGAACCTTCATGTAAAGTTTGAGAAAGATCCCTTCAGTAGTTTCTGAGAAATAGTGATAACGGAAATTGTTTAAGGACGGACGACAGACCACAGGTGATAGACGATGGACAGATCACAGAGGAAAGGTGATTTAGTAAGTATGATGGTGGGCTAAAAACAAAACAGGAATCTGTGAAAAACAAAGGAGATGCTACTACTACAGCTGACATACCCTGTTTTGTAAGAGTGGAATCTTCTGACTGTCTTGTATGACCTTTCTTACTATTTGACAACCATGGCTTGTTGTAGGAGCGATCTTTATCATCTGAAGTTACAATGTTGACATACAGCTACAATGACACAAAAAGTAACGACCGGTACCTACCCGACTCTGAGCGACCAGCTGCTTGTTAGTGGTCGATTTCACTCTGTTCACATGCATGCTCAGAGTTTCGAAATAAAGACGTTTGAGAACCAAGAAGTGTCTTTATCGAGAAAAGTAATTATAGTGAAACTTCAGTGAGTTCAACTTCAACAATGTGACTTTCTTCACGAGTTGATACATTCTATCAAAGCCCTGAATAATTCACTTCTGCAAAGTAACATTCTGGTGATCCAGTTAAAATACTGTGACTTTAATATGATAAAGTTCCCTTCATTTCAGATTAAATTGCCAGACCCTTCATTATCATCATTTCGATGTCTAGAACTTTTTGAAATCGTCCAAGTAGGTCCCTTGTAGTCCCTTGAACCTCAAGTCATTAAAGCCTTGCTATATACATGTAAGTAATCAATGCAAGAGGAACCAACAGCCAACATCTAATTGTGACCAGTTATGTTTTTTGTTTTAGTCCCTTGGCAACTGATATGTTTTGTTCATCTATAATGATATCCAAGGGTCTTAGAGGGTTTCATTCACTCATTAAAGCACTAGGCTGCATTTCGATGCATATTTAAGTTTTGTAAAATCACCAACAACAACAAAGGTCATTGCATTCACAATGCTCACAGAGGTACCAAAAACACAAGCTGTTCCATTGCTCATCATTAACACATAATGTGCTTAGCCTGACAGGTACCCCCTTGATTGGTTGTTTGTATTGTTGTTTAATGTCCCACTTAAATGGAGACATTACTGACGCCGGTGAAGGGCGATAAATTTTGGCTTTACCATGTGGCTGAAAATTACCTGGAGCACTGTAAGAAAACCAATAAGTTTGTACAATTTAAGAGAGAAATGGACAGAGAATCTGAGAGGGGGGGGCAAAACAGGATTATGGAATGAGAGAAACAGAGAAAGGTATAGTCGGGAGAGAGTACATGTGTACTTATTTATGTAGATGATACACACAGAAGTATATAAGAGTAAATATATGTACACTGGTTAAGAAACACATAACACTTTGTTCAGGGTTTACACGTATCATGCCCTTGATAATAACATAGGTCTACCAGCAAATGCACAGACATCAATTCACAATAGCACTATATGTACATGTACACACATACAACATTTAGTTACATGCACTTGACAAAGACTGAGGAAAATGACAAAACTTAAATCAAATTTCATTACAGCGGAACTTGTCTTCAGATACTGCCGTTAGAGACCATCTGTCTTGAGAGACCACCTGTCTTGAGAGACCACCTGTCGTGAGATACCACCTGTTTTGAGAGACCATCTGTCTTGAGAGACCACTGTCTTGAGAGACCACTGTCCTGAGAGACAACCTGTCTTGAGAGACCACCTGTCTTGAGAGACAGCTGGTCTTGAGAGACCACCTGTCTTGAGAGACCACCTGTCTTGAGTGACACTGTCTTGAGAGACAGCTGGTCTTGAGAGACCACCTGTCTTGAGAGACCACCTGTCTTGAGAGACCACTGTCTTGAGATACCACTGTCTTGAGAGACCATCTGTCTTGAGAGACCACCTGTCTTGAGAGACCACTGTCTTGAGAGACCACCTGTCTTGAGATACCACTGTCTTGAGAGACCACCTGTCTTGAGAGACCACCTGTCTTGAGATACCACCTGTTTTGAGATACCACCTGTCTTGAGAGACCACTGTCTTGAGATACCACCTGTCTTGAGATACCACTGTCTTGAGAGACCACTGTCTTGAGATACCACTGTCTTGAGAGACCACTGTCTTGAGAGACCACCTATCTTGAGAGACCATTGTCTTGAGAGACCACCTGTCTTGAGATACCACTGTCTTGAGAGACAACCTGTCTTGAGAGATCACTGTCTTGAGAGACCACCTGTCTTGAGAGACCACCTGTCTTGAAAGACCACTTGTAAGAAAACATCTTTTTAAGAAATCATACATGTATAAATTATGCCACGATTGCATGACAAGAGGGGGAGTCTCTCTAGACAGTTTACATAGTGTTGTTGTTTAGTGTCCCACTTAAAAATCTTTCATTTATATGGAAAGTCACCATATGCTGGTGAAGGGCGACTAATTTTGCCTAGTACGCTTGGTTCTTATGGCCATAGGGCAGGGAGGGTTCTTTAATGTGCCAACGCCTACTGTGACACAGGACCTCGGTTTTTTTTGTCGAGTCTCATCGGGAAGATAGGGACTGCCAACTGTGACATGGCTTTGGCTCGAACTCTGGACTTCACAATCTGATATAAAAAATGCTAACCATTTGGCCAAGGCGGCGCGAAAAATGATGAAAGTCTAAATGAAAGATTTCAGAGGTTTTTTTCCACATACAAATATAAATGTATAGATTTTAGATAAACAAACACAACAAATAAGGTTTTCCTCTGTTGAGCAATGTTATTGGGGCTTACAAAGGGTGGATAAACACAGCCTACATACACATGTACCTGTAGGAGATGAAACTAAGACTATATAAGACAATAAACACAAATACAGCCCAGGCTTACGGTTAAATATTCTCATGCACAAAATCGTTCATGTGAGACCATCCGTCTTGCAAGACCACATTTCAATGGCTGATTGGCTGATCTCTAAGGACGGGTCCAACGGTACAAGTACAGTGGAGTTGGTCTTAAGGCCAAAGGGGATTGACTTTTGACTTTCATATATGCATCCGTTTTTTAAGCATCAGAATTTACTGTATATGTAGATAAATAGAGATAACACAACAAGTTGGGGTTGATTATCATGTTTATCCAACTCGAGTTAGTTAATTTTCAAAAGAATTTTCAAAGTTTCAAAGTGCATGCTTTAGCGAGCATTTTGAGACTTTGAAAATTAACCAACGAGAGTAGGATAAACATGATAATCAATCCAAATGAATTGTGTAATTTGTTTCTACCATAACACTAGATTATTTTGCAAAGCAAAGTATTGAAAACGTCAAAAAGAATTTTTCTTCAATTCCAGCCATTATATAAACATAATCAATGTATTGTGACGTCAAATGTATTGTGACGTCCAATAAAATGACGTCAATTGATGGCGTCATAATTGAATTTCCTGATGTATCAGCCAATCAAAATGCTCGGAAGACGTTAACCACGTGTGGTTAATCGATATATTTAATCAACTGTAGCCTCAATTTATACAGCCGTTTGATAATGGTTAAACTACATGTGTTATGGTAGAAATAGTAATTCTTCTCGGGATATTATAAATCTGTGTTATATCACTGAATTTGCTTTAGGCCTATTCATTATAGACCGACTCTACTGTACTTTAAAAGGGTATTTGATAGGTTTAGTGACTTCTTTCTCATTTCCCAAGATATAAGACTTACAGGTACTATAGTCAGAGGATTTTTAGTGACACGGTAGAGTTCCCTACTCCCATCTCCTACACAGAAACCATGTAATACACATCTTGTTAGACATTTTCATCTAGACACATTTTAAAAAGTAGAGGAACGAGATCACAAAACACACAGGTACAATAAAAAGGTCATCCCTCAAGCATCGGATGACCCTTACTAGCTAACAAGATATAGAGAATATACTTGGATGTTATACCTATACTTGATAGAGGGACAATAGATAATTACGTGAAACACGACACAGAATACACAAGTGCAGAGAGGTCATCCCACAAGCACCGGATGACCTTATCTAGCCTAGTGAGCATAGATATACACAGACAATATACCTATGCTAGATGACGCCCATGCCTGTGTTGGCTTCCTGCTAAACTGAGGACTTCTGCTTCTCTGAACTAAAACAAGAGATAATACTGATTTGTGTATTGTATTAATTTCACATACATGTAGTAAAAATTTGAGTTTTTTTCTTTCAGCACTCAATACTCAAGACTATTCATGCTTTGTTGGAAGAGGTTGCCAGTTTTTTTCCCTGGATTAAAGTCTTGGGGTACATCAGCCTGTGTAAATTCCCAAGCTGAAAAATTGTTACTTTATATTTTCGACAATGTGCTCTACAATTACAAAAAACAATCTCTAATTTGTTTCTTCAACATAGCCACTTCAGGTGTGCTGCTAAGAATGCATTTTTCTGTAGTATACAGGGTTTATCTTTTTCACTAGGAAATACAAATTCATTTTGAATCTTGTAAAGGAGTCATGTTTATCCATTGTTTACATCAATCTTGCAGTTTGGGACTGGATAAAAATCATATATCAGAAAATATATAAACATTAACCATTGTCCACAACTTTGGCACACACTGTACATTTGTGTACAGCAGCACGCTCATAATACATACAAACATCACCCATAAGTCACCTGTCTTTTCTTTTCTGTCATTTCCCAAAAATAAGTACAGTAAAACCTGCTTTATCGACCACCTTAATATTTGGTATTATTGTTTAACGTCCCACTCAAGAATATTTCACTCATATGGAGACATCACCGTGTGCCGGTGAAGGGCTACAAATTTTGCCTATGCTCAGCACTGCTGGTCGTAGAACAGGGAGGGTCCTTTAATGTGATAATACCTACTGTGACACGGGACCTCGTGTTTTTACTGTCTCATCCAAAAGACAGGGACAGCCAGCCACGGAGTGGCGCTACATGGCTCGAACTCGGATCTTCAGATTTGCAGTCGAACAAGCTAACCACTCGGCCACGGAGGCCCCACCACCTTAATATAAAGACTTCCTGATCACAATGGTTCCAGATGGGACCATTTGCGTAAAAATCGACCTCTATGTAAAGACCACCTCCCTATATAGACAAGCAGTTTTCTAATAACCCTAAGGTTGTTGTTACATACAAATTCCACAGTACTGTTAAATGTCTGTGCTCCATCAACATAGATTACAATTGAATTTTTATTGATCTTGCTTCAAAGGTTTCCTTTTTATAAATGACATTTGTCTACAAAAGTTGTCTCTAAAAATATGACCTTGTTAAATCTAAACGTGAAAAATCCACTTGTTTATTGCAACAACTCTTGTCTATTCTCTTGTGTGGCCAATACAGAAAACTCCACAAGTTTGAAAAAAAAAAAGAAAATATTTTGCTGTACCATTTTTGGTGAAGTCGTTGAATCAATGTAACATATGCCCAACCTAAAACTCAATGTTATTTACTAGCTCTTCCGCAGGGTTGTTGGGCAGTAGAAACATCACACAAACATAACAAATTTGTTAAAGCCAAATTATGTGTTGGACTGTATCCCCCCCCCCTCCCCCATTCTTAGGCCATACTTTTTTTATAAGTTAGTTTACGAAGGATACGACCGACCTGATTTTCTGGACTTACTGAATAAAAATAAATTTGAAATTTAGGAATTTTTAAAATCTTGCCTACCCTTTTCATAACTTTTCCCATTAAAAAAATGATGAATGTGATTACTTTGTTTTTATTTCACATCATCTAAATTCAAATCTTTTTCTTAAGGGCTTAAATGAAATAAATATCAGTCCAAAGCTATTGTCGAAGAACTTGTACTTTCTCATAGTTTTTAGGAGTAATATTCTCCAAATTAAATCAGCTTGTATAACACAGGCATCCGGAACTTTATAACTCATTTTGACTTTCAACAAGTTTTTTTTTTCACTCGACCGACCGACTTGATTTTTGAGAAATACAAATCCGTAAACCAACAAATAAAAAAGTATGGCCTAATAAAAATACCTCACCAGACTATGGGGTGGGTTGTTGAACTTGATACAGTTAAATATGTCTAGATGGGTCATTGACTTTGTTATGAGAGAATGCCCGTCTTGCGCACTACATACCAGGAAACATATTTTTTCAAATGATCCTATGAATAAAATCTGTTATGAGAGATCACCTATGTAACAAGACAATATCTTCATGGCAGTAGCTATGGAGATGTTTTTTTTTTTTGTTTCTTTCTTCTTTTACACATGTTCCACTGCAAACCTATATACTTATATAGTTAGTAATACTATGAACACACTACTTCTTTTAGAAGTTCCAGTGTTACCTGATCTGTCTACAGAACTTCTACGCACTCCTGTCTCTGGTAAATCATCAGGAATGTCTAGTCCCGCTTTCTTGTACAGCGTTCTGATGAGGTACACATGGGGATCCTCTGGTTGATCATGTACCAGTCTGTTCATCAAAGTCTGAAACAAAAGGAAACAATACAGTAAAACCTATTATAGTGACCACCTGCTTATCAAGTCCACTTGGTCACAAAGACCAGTTTTTATTGTCCTCAGTAGTACCATTTGTGTATAAATCAACTTCTTCATACAGACCACCTCCATATAAAGAAAGGTTTTGTTGTGTCCCTGAGAACCCATTTGTGTTGAACTTAGATATACTGAAATCTTGCTTAATTTGAAAGCAGAGTTCACACCACATAATAAAATACTAGCAAAGTGCTAACAAATTTGAAAATTGACTCAAAAATATTAAATTTGGCTAATTTTTTTGCTAAAATGATTTCACAGATTCCTTTGTGACGATCAAAGGAAAAACATTCTTGAGGCAATATATTGTTAAATTACAGGTAAAATCTGATCTTTTCCCAAACTGCTTCAGTTTAATCATTGTTTTGCTCCATAAAAATTCATTTGGTTCAAACAATTTCAGTTTGGTTAATTTTTTGGCTCAAAATTTTGAAACTCTGGTGTGAACCCTGCAAACGATTTTCATTCCCGAGCTACAATGTACCTTACTTAATTACCAGTTTAACCCCGTTATTTTGAAAAAACTGTTTATTTGATAGAAAAATTCATTCTTCTTTGGTTTCAATGTATTCAGGTTCCACTGTACAAATTTCATTGTAAATACAACATGTGCTTGATTGTCACATTATACAATGTACATGTCGGATGTCTCTATCAAGGGCATGATCAAGTACCAGGGGTCGACACATAGGCAGACTTACTTGAAATGGGCCACTGATAAAACAATGATACATGTACAACAATCACTACACTTATAGGGTACACAATTCCATGTGCAAAAGGGAACTTTTAATGCCTAGCGATTTCTTTTGAGGGCACAAGCACACTAATGTGTGCTTATATATCTTCCACATTTATATTATATATTCCACATATTCTTTACCAAGATTTATTTGCCCTGATCAAGCTTATTGGCCAATCCTATATGTTCCAAAAATGATTTTGGCATTTGGATGGTTACAGCATAAATTTCTGGGGAGAACACTGCAACAAAACTGAAGCTGGAACACTATGGAGTGTCAGGAACCACTCTAAGCTGGATCAAGGCCTTCCCGAGACAAAGAACCCAATCAGACGTCATACTGACATACTCTAAGGACACACCTCATCACCATTAGATGTATTGTCTGGAGTACCCCAGGGGGTTGTGTTGGGACCGCTCCTGTTCCTTCTTTACATCAATGAACTCCCACAGTGTACCACTTCCAATGCAAGAATGTTTGCAGATGACTGTCTGTTCTACAGAGAAATCAGAAACCAGAGGGATGCTGACATCCTACAAAGGGACCTTTCAGCTCTAGATATATGGGAGTACAGGTGGCAGATTTGTTCCATCCTGATCAATGCACGATCATCAGGATCTCTGGGAGACGTCGACCGGATACAACTTTCATGGCCACCAACTGGAAACAGTAGACCAAGGAAAATATCTTGGAGTTATCATCACCCAAGATCTACAGTGGGGTTGCCATATCTACAACACCATTGGAAAGGCAATATGCACTCGGCTTTCTACATAGGAACCTTGGCCATTTGTGAAGGCAACAGAATACTGCACCTTGAAAGGATCATGTGTAGAATATGCGTTATCAGTGTGGGACCCCCATTTAACCACATTGATCAAGGACTTAGAACAGGTGCAAAGGAGAGCTGCCAGATTTGTCTTTGGTCCATGGATACACTGACACCTCTGCAGGATGTGTAAATCTGCACTACTGGATCAACTATAGTGGATTTTTTTGCAGCATCGATGGACCAAACATCGCCTCAACCTCTGCTGCAAAATGCGCAACCACCTGGTAGACATTAATCCAAGGGACAACTACACTCCTGGGGACGGTAGAACCAAAGTGGGCCACTGGTACAAACAACCTAGGACCAACCCGGAAACATACAGGAATTCCTTCTTCCCTCGGTCAATTAGAGACTGGAATAGGCTACCAGAGGCAGCAACAGCAGCATCTCGCTGGAAGAGTTCAGGGCCACATTAGACACCATGCCCTGGTAGCTGACCGCCACTGTAAATAGTTTTAATCTGCTTTTACATTTAACATTATTGGAAGAAGCCTCTTGTTTTTTACTGAGATGGAGTTAATATAACATTCAAATATGAGGACAACTCCTTAACAGAAGAGGAAGAAGAATATCATCCAAATGCCAGTAGACAGTAGCTGAGGATTAGAATTTAGATGTCCCTGTCAGGGCTTAAAAAAAACACTCGTCCACTCGTCCAGACGAGTGAAATTTTGAAAGTGCCGAGTGAATTTGATCAGGCACTCGTCCGCGTGCCGAGTATTTTTTCTGTAGACTAAAACCAAATTGTAATTTTAATTTCCAAATAATTTCATCTTTGTGTAGAAATGTCAATCTACTGTATAGAAAATGTTTGGAAAGTTATAAACAACAGTTCTGATTATTTTAAAGCGGTTCAGGAATAGTTTTTATATTGCTCTGTCGTATGCCATCCACATTGCATGATCCGCCGAACAAATTCTCACCGGAAACCATTCACTACACATGCGCGTGTTCTTTAACCAAAATGTATGCCGAGTCCGATTTTTGATCGATGTCAAGTCAACATTTATTGTACAACTCATTTAACATAATTCGTGCTATTTTCTATGTTGCGATTGAAATTTTTACAAAAATTACACGTGTAGTTGTTGCATACTATCTTTAATACACATTTTTATGCTCGCTTTAATATCAGCATCAGCATACGTTACATTACGTATTCACTTCGTTGTCATCTGTAGTTTTACGTTGAATGATTATGTCAAAACGAAGTCTGGATACTTTACCAGTAGGCCTACACGGCAGTAGGCGAGGATATTCTTATTAAACTGACTTGGCCTGCTAAGTTTTATATTCGTCAGGAAAATTTGTCACACTGTGTTTTCACGTCTAAGAATATATTTTTATAATCGAAATGAAATGAACAGCGCAAAAGTGACTGAATAAAAGACGAATGTCTCAAACATGGCTACAGTCACTGAGTCACATACTATGTAGTGCAGTTTTTTATATGTTGAAAAAAAATAGGTCTACACTGTGTGTTGAGTAAATTTTGAAAGTTACTGTGCACAGTGACGAGTGAACTGAAAAATGCAACCACAGATTTTAAATAAAAACCAAATTAGGCAAATAATCCATGAAAAACTGACTTGAATTATTTGAGATCATATGGAATGGAAAATCAAAATCTGACAAAGGAGAGGGGGCTGTCTGTTTTAATTTCATAGAGTTTCATTTTCATCAATTCAAATTATCAGGACAACACCGTTCTTCAGTTTTTTGACAGTAAGTACATATGACATGTAACAAGTCAAAACACGCACTACCCAGCTAGCAATTAAGCATAACCGCATCCTTAATCAGATTACAAGGTTGTTCAAATTTGTACCTCAAATAGAGATTTAAGTCTGTGTCGCTCGAGGTACTGTTGCATTTTGTGTGGAGAGGCCATGGCCTTGCTGGACGTGTCAGCTGCCGCTAAATTTTGTAATGTTTTGGAATTCATCAACCGGACATACAGTAACGCCACCTATATGACGAGTACTATAATTGCAGGATTGTGAACGGATAAGACCCGAACATATCCGAAACCAAGGACTTAAAAACAAGATATTTTGCCGAAACGTATCTTTTTGTTTGTCTTTTCTACTTTTAAAATTTAACTAACATTTCAAGCTTCATGCGCGGATCCAGGATTTTTTCCAGGGGTTGGGGTCCAACTTTTAGCAGAGACGTAGGCCTATATAACACAACGTATAGAGATCTGCATTTGGTAAGGAAAACCTCAACCCTATAAAAAAGAGAATCTACTAAAAAAAGTGTAACCGACTAATGGTGGTATATATGGTGTCCGGACCCCTTGACCCCCTCTAGATCCTCTAGTTACATGTAAACGGCATGCGCGCCGATCTAGAGAAGAAAGGGGGTTCGGACCCCCTGGAATTGGGCAAAGTAAGTATTTACCATTATTGGTAAATGGTGCTTAGGCTAGATGTTCATTTTAACAAGTCTGTTTTATCTTGTCACAAATTGGAATCCCCTGGAAAATTTCGCCGCCCCTCCCTGGAAAAAATCCTGGATCCGCACATGAATACTCGCCAAATTTTTAGGGCCTCTACATTTCAGTCGTTCAGCTGAATCTTTAATTTCGGTACCTGTCCAATAAGTGTTATATATTTTAGGATAGCAAACAAGCCCGGAAAGATAATCATAGAAACAAAAGTGTTACTCGAATCTCGCTATGTCGAATCTCCACTGACTCGAATAATTTGATTTTGTTGTTGTTGTTGTTAATTTAAAACTTCCCACTCAAGAATATTTCACTCGTATGGAGACGTCATCGTATGCCGGTGAAGGGCGGCATATTTTGCCTACATGTATGCTTGGACCTTATGGCCGTAGAGCAGGGAGGGTCTTTTTGATGACACGGAACCTAGATTTTTACTGTCTCATCCGAAAGACAGGGACGGCCAACCGAACTCATATGGAGACGTCACCGTCTGCCGGTGAAGGGTGAACAAATTTGCCTATGCTCGGAACTTATGGCCATAGAGTATGGAGAGTTCTTTAAATAGCGCGCCAACACTTAGGCCTAGTTACATGTACACTGGATCTCCGCTTTTACTGTCTCATCCGAAAGACAGGGACGGCCAACCACACTCATATGGAGTCGTCATCGTGTGTCGGTGAAGGGCAATAAATTTGTCTATGCTCGGAACCAAGGCCTTATAAACTAGATCTTGTTTATAAGTCCTTGTCGGAACTTATACATGTAGCCGTAAAACAGGGAGAAGGGTTCTTTAGCGTGTCAACACCTCCTGTGACACGGGACCTCGGTTTTTACTGTCTCATCCGAAAAACAAGGACGATGTAACATTAAAAAGGTACCTCGGTTGAAAATTTACCCATGGTCTTTTTGAACTATTTGGGGGGGGGTAGTTTTCCAACGTCTAGAAAATGACCCTACCCACGAGTGAAAAAAGTGACCCTCGCGTGAAAAAGTGACCCTCGTTGAAAATTGATCCACTATGGTAGGTCATATTTTAACGTTGAGAAACGACCCTTTTGTGTAAATGCGCCTTTTGTGTATTTTAAACGCACATGCACTACGGCCATAAGTGCTGAGCATATCGGTTTGTTTTTGTTTTGGAAGGTGCTTATAATTCGTAATAATGAAATAACCTTTAGATTTATTATGGATAGACTTCGCTTGGCCTTTCAAACGTCCATATCTATCTGTTGACGTGCCTATACATATTTATTTTGGTTTGTTCTAAGTATAGCGATTTGCGTACGAAATCCATAAAAAACTACTATTTTAGTTCTCCGTCAATGTTTAAACTTGTGCAGTTACTTTCTGTAAAAAAAAAAAAGAATTTATGTAACTTAGCAAAATTTATTACCAATACACTGAAACGTAGATCCGTGAATTAATTGTACCTTTTAGTATTTCAGTTTACATGTCCATATATCCAATGTTACTCCACTCTGATCAACTTTTGAATGTATTACATATATATATATATATATACATATACAT
>JACSZP010026224.1:0-10509 GCA_016161895.1 Pinna nobilis
ACTAAGTGATCCGCAGAAGCAAGGCGCGGGCCGAATGACGTAATTTTTTAAATTGGATAATATTTTTAGTGGGCGGAGTTTGGCGATCGGTGAATTAACAACACAACAATAACAAAATATGTCTCATTTAACATTTTGCAATCGACTAATCGCAAACATCTCGTGAGTTATAAAAGTTAAGTCTTTCGTAAAGTCAAGGTGCATATTTGAATTATTTGGCTCCAATTTAACTGAGCTCTCAAACTAAAAACCTATTTGCATGTTCGCTGCTAATGCATGGCTCGTGACAAAAGTTTTTTTTAGAACTGTAATTTAGTCTATCGACTTTGAATAAACAAATCTGTTGCCTTAGGTTGTTGTTGTTTAATGTCGCACTTTGGAAACGTTCACGTATATAGGCATGTCAGCATATGCTGATCTCAATGAAAGAAAAATAACAACAAACAAAAAAAAAAACTATTTGTATTAGGCAGACACATGTGATACGGTTGAACGCCGTCTTCACCGTACATATTTTCTGACTTTGGTTACCGTCTGACATGGGGCCACCGTTGCCGAGTGGTTAGCTTGTTCGACTTCGAATCGAAGTGTCCGGGTTTCGAATCTGCGGAGCGCTACGCTGCCAATGGTAGTCACTGTCTTTCGGATGAGACAGTAAAAACCGAGGTCCCATGTCACAGTAGGTGTTGGTACGTTAAAGAATCTTCCCTGCTTTACGGTCATTTCTTACAATCATATAATCTTGAAAAAAAAAAACCATAAAACAACCGATTCGCTAAAAAAGATCCCCACGAAAATTCTTAAATTACCGATCAATAGTTAGTTACCTTACTATTGATGTTTCCCTGAAATTTCATTATGCGAATACACTAAGGCTTTCATAAAAATATTCTGCTATGATTAATTCATTTTGCATATCAAGTTTATCCTTTTATTTTCTTAAAAATTACAGCTAGGGAAGTATGAAGTTTCTCCATGATATGAAATCAACTGGTCCATACTGGTTTACATGCAACATGTAAGATCGTCTCAGTTGATTGATAATTGAAGTTTTATGTTCCACTCAAGTATTTTTCAATATATGTAGTCTTTACCAAACATAAATGGAGAGCTGCAAAGTTTTATCTCTGCTCAGCACTTAGGCGCCATTAAGCGATACGATTTTTTTTATTGCATCGTATTTAAAGTGACACAGGACCTCGGTTTTAACCGTCTCGTACAAAAGACAACAAAAACCTTCTTAGTGAAAGCGTGACAGCATCACGTACATAAAGACTTCATGAATTCTTACCAATACAAATGACTGATCAATGCTCTCATATAGGTACAATAGGTTGCTAAGTGAAGTTGTAGGTTCCAATCATATTCGAACTATGGCCTCGCCTGGCTTTTCCTGTCCTTCGGATGAGACAGTCAAAAACCCAGGTCCCGTGTCACAGTAGGTGTAGGCATGCTAAAGGACCGCTAATTGCTCAAATGCTTTAAAGGGCGAACACAGGCCAAATGTGTGGTCCTGCACCGGCAAAAAGATGGACCTCCATATAAATCACGGATTCTTGAATGGTACGTTAAATAAATAACAACGTAACTAAACAATCAACAAATTGTATAAACCTATCACTGATTTTTTGACCCGATCCTTACTGTTTTATCCGTAGATATAGAAATAGGTCATGCTTGTAACATAGGATTCGAACCCTTGACTATTCTGGCATCATTTGTATAGTCTACCGCGGAGCCTAGAATGGACCATGACACAAAATCACATAATGCTTCATACTTTTTCAGAACCCATTTCTATGTTATAATAAGAAAACTGACGAAATGAAGAGAGATGACCCCCCTGACCAAAATGGAAAGCCAAGTGTGCACCATTTACAGAAGGAGCGGCGAGAAAGAAAGCCATTCTTCTACTGCAGATGGGTAGCCAATCATCCTGGCAAACTGTTTGGTATGTATGTTTTATATCGACGCGTGAATACGATTGGTTAGAACAAGTCACGTGACACAACACAAGTCTTAGATCCTGAAATAATAAACTTGTATACGTGTACTCTAAATTGCTTATCATTTTCTACGTCACTTTTAAGTACAGGTGCAGTATTTTCGGTTGTTTACTAATCAACTTATCAAAAATACTGTGGCAGAATGGTTAGAGCATTTCGCTTTAAACCACTCAGTCGGTTACCTCTTGTCAGCGCGGATTCGAGCCCCGCTGAAACCTTAGTTGATTGTGAGCTTGAAGGTTTGCCAGTTTACTTCCAGATGGCCGGTGGTCCCTTCCCGGGTATATTAGTAACCGGGTTCTCTCCTTCACCAATAAAAACTGGCCACCTCCATATAACTGAAAGGTTTTAAAGTGTGGCGTAAAGTAAAACCAAAATAAAAATAGCCACGATTACATCAAATGACGAGTACTCTTACGTGCGTGACAATGGTGCGCGCTGTCTCCTCGTCTTGTGCTCAACTAGAGAAGTATAAAGTGAGGATATTTCTAATTTAAAACTTAGGGTACATTATAAATAGAGAATCGGGCAATAAAACATTTCTGTTATTGTAACCTGGAGACAATGAAACAATAGAACCTCGATTGCAGTGAAGACAAAGGGAACTCTTGCACTTGGCCAACGTCTAGGCCTTGGACAAAAAATCCTAGGTCTTACCTGCTATTTTTGGTCAAGGTTCCTCTAGTACCAATGAACCAACTGGATACTGTCGTATCGGAAGGACGGGAAAAACTGTAATTTGTCAGCTCTTATTAGTTCTATAGATCCCCCGGTATTTAATGAAACACATATCCTCGGAAACACGATATATCTTCTTGCGTTAATTGACAATCGCCAGTCGTCAAAGCAGCAAAGTTATTCAAATGAAAAAAAATGGCCATCCAACTTGTATTGTGCAATTAGGTATGGTTCATAATCTGTTCGTAGCAAATAACAGTCTTAAAAAAGGATTTTGCAAGGAATTGGTAACAAACTCAGCTACACAGATCTGCGAGTAAAGAAATAAAATCGAACTTGCCCAAAGGATATGTTACCAATTGAGCTCTCTCAGATTACGTTTCAAGCTAAGAGTTTACGTAAGAACATGAAAATATGAGAATTCATTAACCTTTGTGATTTCATTCCTTTCAGCCACATTACTGCACGGCATGCCCGTTTGGGATTTCTAGTAACATTTTCATTTACGGTTGTTGATCCAAAAATTATATTGTTTTTTATAAGCCTTGAAGTGGCATGTATATCTTATTTTTCGTTTTGTTCCTCATCCTTTCAGCCTTCACCCTCTCTTGCCATATTTTGACCGTATTCATAACTGGAGCTCTTGTTGCCACTGGATTTGACGTGTTTCCCTTAGACTTCGATGGTTTGCCGATACAGCTTTACACAGTCCCTCACAGAAATAGGGATAACGCATGGCGGGGACGGAATGATTACAGTGACCGTTTTACACGAGTCCTGACCGACGTTGGCCTAGCACAGTATGAGAGGGGACTCTTCAGTGTATTTTCAAGCATTGATCTCTACTACGATACAGAAGATGGAAATATCTTTACTAGAACTCATCTTCAGAAAATGCTAGCCATAGAAAAAGATCTTGAAGATAGTCCAGGATATAAGACTAAGATGTGCATGACTTATAATTCTTCTCTTGCATGTAAACCCTTCAAATCAATTCTGCAGTACTTTGACGGATCAATGAAACATATTGATAGCGTATTTGACGATCCGACTTTTAGTAACATCAACGAAGTGTTGTATAAAGCTTACACAAACAACATGACGAAAAAGGATTTCATATATTTCCTACCTAAGGATTTTACGATTACCCCTGGTGAAGTCAGGGGCTCGCTTACTCGCTCTATCATGCAGTTTGGGTGCTCGTTTGAGGGCGACAAGTCTTGTTCGTCGACGCACTGGAGAGATGAGGTGAGGGACTACTCTATGGACAACCTAGCTTCGAAATTACAAAAGTACGTAAAAGATGTGAACCAATTCGAGTTTTATTTCACGTCTTACACTCTGTGGCTCGCCATTGTCCAGAAACAGGCCATTTTAGATTTGATGTGCGCCATAGGAAGCATGTTATTCATATTCTGCTTCATGATCTTTCACACACATTCGTTGTGGATCACTGGTTGGTCTGTGTTGAGCATATTAACTAGTTTTGTCGGAACTAATCTGATATATGTAGGTGTGATAGGATTCAAATATCTAGGATTCTTTCATGTACTGTCAATTTTCATCATACTTGGTATAGGTGCTGACAATCTTTTTGTTTTCTATGATATATGGCGTTTGACATCACATTCATCATATCCAAGCTTGGCCCACCGTCTCTCGGACGCTTACTCCAAATCGGCAATCAGTATGTTGATGACTTCAATAACTACAGCGGTGGCTTTTTGCTCAAGTGCAATTTCCCCTCTTCTGGCTACGCGATCTTTTGGCGTGTTTTCTAGTATGCTAGTCATGTACAATTATTGCTCAGTGATAATTTTCTTCCCAAACGTTGTTGTGCTTTACCATAAGTATTTTGAAGACTGGATGTGGCCTTGTCTCAGATGTTGTGTGAAAAGTTCGCACGAAGAGGTTGACACATCGACCGACGAACCGTGTAAAATGGAACCCGTCAAGCAAAGAGAAATATTTACAGTCGATAAAGAAGATCGTCATGATAAAACTTTGTCCTCGGGATACCGCACCGTAATAGACATTACAAATGGACCTAGCAGTCATAATGCCTCAAATGGCGAGATTCCTGAGTATACAGTGCACTATTTCAAACCAGATGAACCTAATGGATCGCTGAATGGATCCACAAATGTGTTGTGCGATAATATGGTGTATGAGAAACAACCGAGTGATTTCAGTATTCAAAAAGATATCAAACAGTCAAAGAGAACAAAGCAACAGAAAAGACACAACAAAAAACTGCTTATCTTCTTCCGGGACTATTACTTCCGGTTCATGACTCACACAGCCACGAGAGTAATTCTACTTCCTGTGTTTTTAGGAGTAATTATATTCTTTGCGTACAATGCTGCACAACTAGAGCCCGACAATGAAGAGGTTTGTAGCTTTTATCTTCTACATTATGTATTTAGCACAATCAGACTTTGTTGTTAGCTCGCCTTTCGATAGAGTGTTCCAAGTTCGAATCCAGCTTGCGACATGACTGCATCTTTTTCCTTTGACGGGACATATAAATCACGAGCTGTTCTAGAGTGGTTTTTGAATTGAGAAAATAACTATAGTACATGTTCAGTATTCATCAAAGCGTGTTCTATGAGCAGTCTGGACTCGAAATCAGAATTCATAACAATGACATTGATGGATCCATGATGGTTTCTAAAATGGAATCATAATTACGGCAATGTATAAGTCTTACTCGATTGATGCCTAAAGCAAAAGATGGCAGACAGTTTTGTAAATTATTTTTGGTATGCAATGCAGATGGATCTCATTAAAACAATTTTTGTACGTTCTAGGAACTCAAAAATCTATGCTGTATATATCTATAGCGTTTGCTGTTGATATACGTTTTTTGCAATAAGGGTTCGTTTTTTACGTTACCCTGCATAGGCGGTTTCTTTGAATTGCTACATTAATACACCAAAACCCTAAACATCAACAGAACACAACACCTATGTACATGTTTGTTTTTGCTCAGAGTCGAACACGACTCACACAGTGTTTGAGGTGAAATGAAACAAAATTACTTTAATAGTTTTACCCAGATATATCCAGTATTGTTGTGTAAACAAGGTATAGAAATAAGAGGTTTGGCTCTGTGGCAGAATAGTTAGAGCACTGCGTTTTTAACCATGCGGTCTCTCAACACTTGTAAACGCGTGTTCGAGCCCCGCCGGGATTTTATATTGTTTATGTGATGTTATGTGCTGCCTGTTTACAGAAAGCTGGTGGTCTTTTCCCGGGCACATTTTAGCCGAGTTCTCTCCTCCAACAATAAATATGGCAGCCACTGTATGACTGAATAATTGTCGAGTGTGGCGTAAAGATAAAAAACCCCAACAAACGAAATATTTACGTGTTATTTGTAAAGTCGAAACTGGATGTATTGAAACAGATGGGGAATTCATATTTTTTTCCCAAATTAACAGGGTTTTCAAAATAACTGGGTTTATCATAGTAATAAAGTAATTCAACCGGGTGATTAAAACGATGTGAAATTAAAAGGGATTTCAACATATAAGGGTACAATAAAATTATACTCTATATTTATAATTCGACTTTTTTATAGCTGAAGATCTTTGGATCCTCCCACTATCTGTCCAGGGCCACAAGTAGCGATTTATATAAATTCGTGGAAAGTGATTCCTCCACTTTGGTAACAGTATACGTTGCCTGGGGCCTGCGAGAAAAAGACAGGGAAGGTTGTCATTTTTCAGAAAAAGAGGAAATTTGTATTGGAGAGCAGGTGTACGATGACAGCTTCAACCCGAATCCACCAGCGAATCAAGTAGCGTTAAAGGTAAGCTAAAGTTTTAGTCGATACAGGGAGCTCGTTAAAGTATATGGGACCCATTTCAAGGATGTCGGATGATATTCTTGGGCTCGACCATTCGCAATGACCTATCTTTTGCTGGTCAGATCCAGAGCACATGACATTTTCAACCGAAATCGACATTTTACCGGACAAGTAGGATTTCTATTTGCAACGGGTGTGGCATGCCAACAGAGGGCGCTGACTACTTCCGGGCACCTGATTCTATTCCATTAGAGATTTACAGTTGTTTCTCATCTAGAGACCGGTATCATTGTAAACTTGTCATATCTATTAGGACATTGATTGTTGAATATCCCTTGAAACATCAATTTCCTTTCGTTATTTGTTCACCTGAGCCAATTACCTTTTTTTCATTTCCAACAATTCCCGCTAATGATATCACAGATTACACCTGATTTCACTAATTTTATAATAAAGTTTTACATTTAATTAGATTCGTTTTTTAATGAAGAAAAAATTGCTGAAATTTAATTTTGTTATTTTAATGATGTTTTTTTTTTAAAGACTGAATATTTGGGTAATCCTGCCATGCTTGATACTGTATGGTGGGCATTCTATGAAATAGGTAGGGACATTTCTTAGTTCGTATTTCTATATCTAACCAATCATACCCTCTTTTGTGTTTTTTGTTTTGTTTTCAACAGACATTCTGTGAGCACTTACTAGATATGCCCTCATCTCAAGCCGACGAACTCAAAATAAAGAGGGACCAGAACGGTGATTTAGAGATTGCTTGTTTTGCTGAAAATCTAGATACATATTTGAAGGTACAATTACTGTTTTAATCCCTTTTGTCGATTTCGAAATCTGTACTTGCGCTTACTTGATTTCCAGACCCGGGTTAGGCACCAGACGTATTCCATTCACACCACTCATTATTCTGTTGAACTATTAAACGATACTAGGTTAGCCTTTTATGAATTTCATGTATCTTGATCAATTATATTTATATTTCTATGACGTCACAGAAGGTTTTTCACCAGAGTTTGGTGACGTATCTACGATTTTTTTACCTGACAACTTTATTAATTTGAAGTATTTTCCCGCCGATAAATATACCAATGTCATTGTGATATATTGCTATTTGGTAACAAGTTTTCTATCATAATGAAGGAATGAAAAATTACTATTATTTGTCCAAAACAAGATCAGATTTAACTAATTAAATCCTATGCTTAGTCTTTGCTTAACCAGAGGTCGATTCTAAAATTAAAGTGTTTAGGCGGTATAAGTTCCTTATCAAATTCTTTTACAGTTCGTAAGGCAGTTGGAAATCAAGTCTAAGTATGTAGCTTGTGTTAAGCCCAGTTTTTGTAAAATTCATGTACATGTTAAAATTTTTTATTGTAGTCTCTCGCTGTGAATAATGTTGACTGGTCCCTACCCTGGGATTTCAATAAAACAAAGCAGTTTATGGAAGCTCAACCGATGTACTACAACTCAAGCGGACTCGACTCACAATTCAATGAAATGCTAGAGGTAACTTATTTTCAAATATTTCATGACATACTTGATTATACGTATTTCATTGGATGACGCCAATAAACCTGTTGCTTTTCAGTTGGTGAGCACCGGGAATATTGAAGATATCACTCCTCCCAAACTTTGAAGTACAATGCACATCTTTTATTCAAATATCTCTGACTAAAGTGATCAAAGAGAAATACCACGTTAAGATTTCCTGTCATGCAATGTACTAAACATTTATCGACTGTTATATGGGCTCTCTGTTTGGTTTTTTTTTTTGCTCTTGCTTTCGCACGGGCTTTATTTATTTCTTAAGCCATAGTATGATAGCATATTATCCAACTTCACAGAGTTGAAACAGCGTAAATGATCAGATTACTCTCTGGATCAGAATGATAATCATGGACTTTTCAATCTCTCATAGAAGAAAGTCTTATGGGTTTTCCGATAATTCCAAATTGACTTGAACACGTCTTGATGAGTGTGGTATTTGATTCGTTTCCCGCTAATGTCGATTTCATTTTGATTCACACACTTTTCAGCAGGAGCATCCGTGGCCGAGTGGTTAGAACATTGTGTCTTAAAGTATTTTGACTCACACCTGTCGTCAGCGCGGGATCGGGCCTCGCTTAAACATAGTACATTATGCTAGAAAATTTGCTAGTTTAGTTGCGAAAGGCTAGTAGTCTCTGGTGGCCACCACATGACTGAAAGATTGTCGAGTATGGCATAAAGCAAAACAAAAACAAACAAATATACCACTTTCAGCATTCTTTCAACTATATCGTAGCTGTCTTCATTGTATATACTTCTAGGGACTTCATCCTATACATTGTACTTATGAATCATTTATATCTCAAGTCAACCTTAAAACTGTGAGAAAATCGGCTTTTCCTATCTCATTCAAAGGACGGGAATATATTCTTACTGTAAGTTGGGCTCTATGGTAAATACCCTCCTTGGAGCACCAGACATCTTACAACACATTTTTACATAAAAAACAAAATGAATATGTTTCGCCAGTCTTTTTGTTGATTCGTAGATCTGCCACAAAAACATGTTTACGACTCATTAATATCAAAGATATATTTTCAATATTTTGAATGTATAATGGTAGCTCGAGTAAAAAATTTTTCATACTAAACAATCTTTTGATGCAATGTTTATTACTGATTGTTTTAGAATACTGTCATGAAATGAAAAAAAAAGATACATGTATATTTCGTTTTGATGGTTAGTATGAAAATATGTCATTTTCCTTCCGAGAGTAGAGTGAAGAGGTGCATTAAATAGAACATTTATATATTTTGTACCACCACAGTTGTGGGAAACCTGTGACATTATTTATGTGCCAATACTGAGCTGAACCTAAGATTATTTTTTCACATTATTGCTAGCCAATATAATCTTGACATCGGTCGTTAAAGAACTGTTTACGCATTTTCTTTAAAAATTTGTATTTGAATGTCTTTCATAGGTAGGCTTGCAATATTGGATGTACAGCGGTTATACAGGGGCCTTCTCTGAGGACTATGCGAGGTTCAACAACCTATTTGGAGAACAGAAGTCTACTTTCAGTACTCCCCTGAATATAAATAAACGTGAGTTACTTCCCTTTACAAAAGAAAATGGAAACGAAAAATGAAAATTCTAAATGCAAGAAATAAAGAACATTTTACTTATACATGTACCTAATTTTTTAAACAAGACTTCAAATCGAAGGGTCCGGGGTTAGAATCCGCGCAGCGCAACGCTGCGGGTGGTCATCACTGTCTTTCAGATGACACAGTGAAAACCGAGTTATCATGACACAGTAGGTAATGACACATTAAAGAAACCTCCCTGCTCTACAACCATAAGTGCCGAGCAAAGGCAAAATTTGTCGCCCTTCACAGGTACACGGTGACGTCGCCATATGAGTGAAATATTCTTGACTGGGACGTTAAACAGAAATACAACAATAACAACATATATTAATCGGCCTCTTACTCTGTTACAGATATTTATTATGGTAATCGATTGAAGTACATCGGCGTAGCTATCAACACAACGATAAACAGAGGAATAACATCCTATTCTGTCGGCATTCCTATAGCTGATAAATGGGAGAATCTCGTCAATTCTGAGGTAAAAGTATTGGGTATATCAGTTTATTAAACTGCTTAATTGTCAGTTAGTTTGACGATTATCTTTCAGAATAGTTTTGGTGTATTCTATGAATAACTGTATTTCAAATAGAAAAAAGCTCATAAAAACCATACTATATTTTACCTTTACGTATCATAAAAACTCTTACTGTACACATAAAATGTTCGCCCTGTTTTATTTTCGCCCCTTTCGTCGTCATCGTCAATCAAATTATTTTCCTTGAATAGAAAAATGATGAGACTGGGTAACTTTGAGACGGGCCGAAACTGTCTGCAAGAGCATTAGGGCAAAAATAACCCAATAAACAGTATGCTGTTATGAGCATTAGGGCAAAAATAACCCAATAAACAGTATGCTGTT
>JACSZP010026230.1:0-10430 GCA_016161895.1 Pinna nobilis
TTATTCAAAGTTCAAAAGCTTTTTAACTTAATTTGTCAGCTTTAAGTGTCGAGCATACGCCAAAATTTGAAATCCTTTGCTGGCTCTCGTTGATGTCTATATAAGAATGAAGATCCATTTCTGTGGCAAATAATTTTTATTGTTTCATTGTTGAGAACCCAATTTGATTGAAATCTAAGAATTTTTGCCTTTAGTAGTTCTTGAAGACAACACTGTTGACAGTCTGTTGACTATTTCCCACTCTTACTTCAGGAGGCACATCAAAAAGCGTCGCTGGAGCAGATCTTCCGAGCTGATAGACAGTCCCTGTTGGCTGAAATAAGAGACTTGCGAGCCCATTCTAATATTGCTTCCATGAGACATCAAGAAGAAAAGGAAAGACTTGCAGGTCAACTGAACACTGTTGAAGAAGAGAACTCCAAAAGGGAAAGACAACTGAAGCGACAAAGTGAGTTGTTCCCCTTTATTCAAAACTCTTCAGAAATTTTATTGTCAAGCAATTGCATAAACAATAGATGACCTTCTCCTTACACTTCTTTTTTCTCTTGAGCATGACTTATTTTGAGAAATCTGTAGTCAGTTTTTATAAAAAGTTTGCTGAAGTTTTAAAGTGTTTATTTGTTATGTGCATGGTTTTAATTGGAATTAATTTATGAACTGTTAATTACTCACTGTTGACTTGATTTTACTTCAGATTTTAACTTAGATACAAATGAAATTGGTAAGAATTTTGACACTTGTTCCTATTATAAAATTTCTTTTTAATGTTTGATTTTTATCTATTTCTGACTGTTCTGTTATTTTCCGTTCCTCAATTTACATTGAATTTCTAGTTTCTTGTGACTTCATTATATGTTATAATGGCATAAGCATACTTAGATTCATAACACTGCATTTCTCTACTTTTTTATGTTTATCTAGATATTTATACTTAATTAAATGTGTCATATAGTCATTAAAAGCAAGGCAGTTAGAACAGTTCATGCGCCTAGCATATTGCTCTTTTATTTATCTGATCTTTTGAGCTAACAAACATGTACATGCACTCAATATCAGAATTACCTTGATCTTCTGTTAAATGAAATATCAGCATTATATCTTCTATATAACCTAAGCACTTGTGTAATTACAAATAGCTCTTACAAGTAACTTGAAATGTGTAATTAACACTTTAGTTAGCACACTATATGTATATGTAGAAGTTTTAAACATAGTACAAGAATTCAATTGTCATGATAACATGAAGAAATTGAATTTTTGACAAACAGATTAAGTCAAGTGAGCATCGTTATTGATTTGGTAATACCTCAGTCCTGTACAATATGGGACCTATTTCGAGAGATCAGCATTTCAGTCAAAGAAATGTGGTTGCTCAAGCCTGTCCTAGTACATTACAGATTCATCACTGCACAGAATCTGGTCTGTTTTACAGGTCAAAATCTCTGAACACTGTAACAAGTCGATACATAATTTGGATGCTTAACTCCCTATTCAAGAATCTTTTTCTTACATGGAAACATTACCAAATGGAGATGAAAGGCCATAAATTTTTGTCAATGCTTTGCACTTTGGGTCATTGAGCACTGAGCCGACATATTGATATACAGTGAGTGGGGACTTCAGTTTTTACTTTCATCTGAAGGATAGGAAAAGCTAATTGACCCCAAGCTAAGCTGTTAAGAACCCACAACCACACGATCTGAAGACAAGTACTCTGCCACAGAGCTGTAGCATAACTGAAATAAGTTTGAAACACATACACAAAAACAATAAAACTGTAAGTGTGATCCAAATACGATTTATATGATAACATGCTGTCATACTGAAGCCTGGTCCAGTAGACTGCTGATCATCAAAATGCCTTGGTAACATAGCTGTTTTATGGTAATTCACATTTTGTTTATCAGATTCCTAGTTCCACTAATAATGAAGTGTTTTTAGGACAACATGAGGATTCTGCAAGTAGTTGGTATTTTGATGATTGAGGTTCTACTGTCAATGAATTTAGGTGCAGTGTTGGTCAGTGCATTTTGGACTAAGTACATATACCTGAACCAATGACCATTTTCTACGATAGTACCACTGTCTAATAGAGGACATATACAAATCTACATGTACAATTGTACTTGACACAAGAGAAAGCCTTCCCCCCCCCCACAATTAATGTATAATATCAATGTCATCTGAATTTTCTTTTCCAGTTCAGCTTCTGGAGTACAAACTACAGCAAGAGAAGATCATACAGGATGATCTAAAGACCAGTTTAGAGGTGGAGCGTGATAGGACCAGCGAGTTATCCAATCAGCTCAGTCGAGAGAAGAACAATAATCTCGACCTCCACACAGACGTTTCCAATCTACAGATCCAGGTTTCAAAACTGAAGGATGCATTAGAAAGGGAGCAGAGTCGATTTGTGTCAGTAACGTAAGTAATGAACCTTTATAACTACATTCTCAGAATAAGATCGGGACAAGGGCAGTTTGAAGTATGACTAAGGTGTCAAGATGGCATGATATTTGACAAATATTTCCCATTACAAATGAAGTTTTAGGGATGTTTTTCTACACTATAGTCCCTCTCAGCTTTTTTTTAAAAGATTCCTTGACTGGTTTGCGATCTCCTGCTGTTAAACTTGTTATAAGTCACAGGATCTTCCAGACCCCCTCGGTCAAGTCTCTCACCACATCTCGTGCCTCCCTGGAACCTAATTTGATTATTTTAGAAAGTTTGCTAGTTTACTTTCTAAGGCCAGTAGTTTCTTCCCTGTTATACTTGTAACTGGGTGTGCTTCTCCACCTCTAAAACAAAACAAAACAGAATCTTCCTTTAGTTTCACAATAAGGCCTCATATTTATCTATTCCTACCTTGGTTTCTCATTTCCCTCTTTTAGATGACCCGTAGTATTTACTTTTCATGTATATTTACAGCCAAATGTGGGATCACCTTGTGTAAGTGATTTGATCACTTTGTATCTATATACAGTACGCTTCTAAAGTATAAACCGTAACAGTGATCATTGCATGGTTACATCTTGTTGATACCCTGGTGTGCTTTTATTCTGTGAAATATTGTGACAGCTAGCTTTGTCTTGAGTATTTGATCATTAATACATGTACATACAAAAGATTAAAAAGCAGTAAATTACCAACATTCCTATAATGAAAATTATTCTCTTGGTCTTAATAGCAAATGTGAAAGTCATACTCCTCCATTTATATGTTTTCTTCCCAACCTCTCTCTCTTTTTCGTTGCTCCAGTTTTCATTTGTAGCTACCTACTTCAATATGGATTGTTTCTATTGTATGTGTTTTGCCTCTAATTGTACTGAATATTGTGAATAAAAGTTTGGCCTGTTTAATCTTCACCTGTGAATGTTGTCCGATGCTCTTTTCCCTACATGTTTATATTGATTCCCTTTTACCTTTCCTGATATATTCACATTTACCTTTACAAAGGCATACACCTACCTGTACCCTTTTAGCTCACCCCAAGAAGTGGTAGGGAGAATATGCTATCATCCTTCATCTATAGTGAAGCTGTCATTGCCATAAGCATCAGTGTCTGCACTAATGTTATGAAGTTTTATTTGTAAGCTTTGATAGCTAAGATGGTGTACCACTTGCACATTTGATGCATATAATGTGTAAAGATCTGATTTGCCAACCTTGAAAAATGGAGAGAAAATCTAATGGTGGAGACTAAATGTTTTTCAAGAATTAATAGGAAAATTGATTTATTTTTTTTTGTCCTTATGTATTTAATTTGTGACATTATCAAACTTTTTACACAAAATTTGGGAGTCTTTGTATTTATGGGAAGAATTGGTAAGAATGATAGATACGGAATGTAGTTTTACATGTCCAGATGACTATTGTATCAGTTTTTAGTAAAACTCGTAGGAGCCAGCTGTATGTAACCTTTGATATCTCTACCTTTGCCTTTTCCATCTTCTACTGCTAGGTGATGAGTAGTATTCTTCTGTGTCATAAATGATCACATATGGACTTGTTATCTACAAACAACCTTTTTTCATGTTCATTTCAGCTTATCACAAAGGTGATCATTTCTATATTCTTGAGAATGTGTGTTATCTAAAATATCGTATGTCACATGCATGAGATAACATCACCAATCACTTGCTCATGCATATTTCTTTTATTTTTTTGGCATGTCATAATTTCTGAACAAAATAAATTCTGAACTTGACATTTAATTTTCATTTAAAGATGAAAAGAAAACCAATCATTGATGATTTGATTTTGATTTTTGTTATGGCAAAAGTAGTTGAATATGTAAAAAAAAAAGTAGGAAATATTTATCTAGGTGTTTCGATGAATAAAACCGTCCTAACTTACGCATATTGTGAAAGGGAAAATGAGCCATATTGAAATTAAAATTGCGTACACAGTCAAACCTGTTTTACAAGACCATCCAAGGGAAGGATAAAAAAAGGGTCACATATGACAGTTGGTCTCTTAATTCAGGTGATTTATATAGGAAAAAAAAACATTTTGGAAATCACTCATTTAAGTCACAATTATAAGACGGTTATCCTTTAATCCAGTGGGTCGCTAAGGCAGGTTAAACTGTACATGTACATGTATGTATGTACGTGTATCAACAACATAGTTTTGTTGTTTAATGCCCCACTACTCAAGAATCTTTCACTCATATGGAGACATGGATGAAGGACTTAGGGTTTTTGCCTATGCATTCTAGGTACATAAGACCATTAAGCAGTCAGGGATCTGTAACATGGCTACACCTTCTGTGTCACGGGACCTCCAGTCCTTTGGATTTATCTTTTATCTATACCTCGTCTGAAGGACAAGAAAAACAAGTCACATCTATACTGAGGCCAGAACTTACAAGCACCAGGGCATCCCTCAAAACAGATTTGTAAATACATGTATAGTGATTATGTGGAACTATGGCACTGATGTGATATATTATTGTTTACACTATGTGCAATTTGTCAAACACCAGTAATATTTTTGTTGTTGCATCTGCACTAGTAGACATCTCTATGTTTCTGTAGAATTGTTGTTCAGCAACCTTTGACCTTTGTTGTTCGTTGTTGTCATTGTTGCAGCATCTGTATTTTTGCAGCCTTCAACATCATTTTAGTTATACTCTCATAGCACCAAGCTGGTGCAGGCTTCAGAACTATGTTAAGGGCTATATTTCATGTAGCATGTGTCATGCCAGTTGATAACAAGGGGCCTTAAGGTTTACTGTCTCATCCAAAAGACATGGAAACCAAGCATGACACAGTTGAGACTTGATGCCCTGACCTTCTGGTCTTACACGTAAGTCGAGCACCCCTTTTTGAGCTACGATTGAATCTTCATTGTCCATTGTTATTCCATCATGAAATCCCAACATCGTTAATGTCTTGAAAAATCCACAAAATACATGCACTGTATGTTGATATTGTTAATTATTTTACGTTAGATTATTGCAAGTGTGGTCCAATTATTATTTTTTTTTTTTTTGCATGGTATAACTAGATGATTGTTAATTTCTATCATATCTTAATTTTCTATAACCAGGGATTTATCAAGCATTTTTATGGGGTTTTTGGGGTTTTTTTTTTAGGGGGGTTGTCTTTATCTAAAAGGGGAAACTTAGAGTAGAGGACAGAAGATGAGTGCAATCAGCACACATATACCAGGAGAAAATTGTAAATAATAAGAGAAAAACTCAGCATTCTGAAAGTTTTTGGCACCTTTTCTAGACCTTAGATATAAATGTATAGTACATGTACATATTTATGGAGCAGTAGTGAACACACATAACTTTGATCAGCTCTTGACGGCAAATACAATTGAAAATACTGAGGATATTCTACATTTCGCCAGTATCTCATTTCATGAAAATATTACAGGAGTGCATTAGAAGAAGAAAAAGGAAAATGTCACCAAATGAGTGAACTCTTGGAGAGAGAAAGGTCGAACTCTCGTCACCTCCGTGCTGAACTGGATAATATGAAGCTCAAGGCAGAAGAGAAAGATCATGTAGATCGTTTGATAGAGGTAATTGTTGGTTCTCTCTCTCCCTCTTTCCATTAATTAGCACTCAGCGGAACACTTTCACTTTTGATTTGTTGCTATAAATAGGATCAAAAGCAAGTAATTTGAGTGCTCTTTGGAAGAAGTTCACATGATATAGTAAAATCTATCTATGGAGGTAACCCATGTGATTGGCTCAAATTGATATGGGAAGTAAGATGGTCACTATAATTGGATCTAAGTAATAGTGACCTACCTAAGTCTGATGGTCTTTAATGCAAGCTGACTTTGTTCATGAGTTGACCTTTAGACAGGTTTCTACTGTACAGCCACAACAAATGTAAAACATTTATAAAATCTACAGTGGAACATTGATATTAAGACCACTCAAGTGACTATAAAGTTGGTCTGATTAGTGAGGTGTTTTACTACAGGTAATTAAGTGATATGTTGAATAAGCCTAAAATAGTGACAGGCAGACTGAAGTTTGATGGCCCTTATTGTGAGGTGGTCTTCTAAGTGAGGTGAACATGAGGTGACAATCCATTGCATGGTATTCAAAACAAATTTTTATTGCATTGTTTAGTGTCCAGAATGTACATTTCTTTAACGAGGATTGCTGACAGCTCAGAAGCTAAACTTGGCTTTCCTCATTTGTACATGTATATACTAGTACAAGATATACATGTATACTTGTACTATTCTGTTTGAACATACGTTTTTCACTTATCCCACTCTTTATAATGTGTTTCTGATGTGAAACTCATTTTATTCATGCTATAGAAAAGACAAGGAAAATATAAAAATCCATGAAAAATAAACGGAAATTGTGTATAGCATGTAAAACTCAAAACTCGGCCTTTTCTAATTAACTATAAAGATTTTGGACAAGATTAGTACTACTACATAGTTAAGACAATACCCAACTATTTATACATAAACTTTCATTCACAGTGCTTGTGGAGTAACTTTGATGTGAACATTTAAATCCCCCTCCCTCATTTTTAGCTGCACAAAATTTTAACCTTTATGTCTATGGGAAGCAGTGGTGATTCCAATAATCCCTAAGGATTTATGGATACACATAATCCCAAAACTTTTTAAATCCTAAGCACTTCTTTATCTTCCAAGGCGGCCGGCTTATTTCAACTTATTATTAACTTTATTTTTAATTACTAGTTTTGTGTGCAGTAATCTAGATTAGTAGTACGTTTGTGTTCTTTACTTAGGAACACTACTATTAAAACCTCAATGGGGCTATGCATGGTCAAACCACATTATCGCTTACCATGCAGAATGTACATGTATCATGCAGAGGGGCAATGTGTGTAAAGGACCATACTTAAGTGTAGTAAAACAATCATTATACACATTTGAGGATGTAAAGGACCATACTTAGGTGTATTAAAACAATCATTATACATATTTGGAGGATTAGGTGTTTTGGAGATGATTTTATTGGATGTTAAATTTGGGCAATCTGCACGTAAGAACTTATGTTTTTGAACTTAAGTTTATTTGGAAAATTACCATCTCACGTGTTGAACTAATGAACAAAGGTTTGTGGAATACTTGTTGTTCATGGTAGAATTGTAAAATGTGATATTGTGAACGCTTAATTGGTAGACAGTAAGCATGGCTACTGCTCAATGAATAATGAGTTTAATTCTGTTGTGTGACATATTCATTATACTTTGGATACAGCATTATATGAGTAGGTTCTCTAGTATTTAGAAAGAGCTCATAATGTATACAACTTAATCTTTTAAACCCAATCAAACTGTCTTCAACCAAAATTGGTTTTGAGCCATTGAAGTGTACCAGCAACATTGTAGAAACAATCGAAAGTAATGTTAGGTAATACACTTGATAGGTGATAGGAACACTAATGGCAAGAAAGGAATTAAAATTTTTAAATTTACTCCATCATTTTTCTTATTTTGCAAAGAATAATTTCTGTATGATTTCACTTCATTATACATCACTCCTGGTAATTAATTATATGCTTTTGGAAAACTGAGATGTCATAGATACATGTATGTGCTTGTGTAGTTTATCCATTTTATCAAAGTTAAGCCACTTCTTGAATTGCTTTGTTGTTCTAAATAGAGTTGTCTTGGCCCCATAGTTATGCAGTTGCCCATAGATTGTGGGTTCTTATCCACTTGGTTGAGGCAGCTTTTTCTCTCACCCCGAACAGAGAAATCCATCAATAAACCCGTTCTGAGATATCTCTGTCTCGCCCCCCTGCGTGCTTATCTCGAACCCCTTGACGTCACTTCTGGTAAGTCTTGACCTACTTTTGAGGTATTACGTCCGCTCGAATGCAGTGTTGCACCTATATATTTACTACTTAGACATACATTATTTGAGGGTGAGAGAAAAATAATCAACCAACTCTTTGTACAGGAACAGATAAATCTCACCCTTGTGTCAAAGATTTGCAACATCCACGACTCGGCAAGCCTTGTCGTGGACTGCAAATCTTTGACACTCGGGTGAGATTTCTCTGTCTCTGTACAAAGTGGTGATAGATTCTATTTTTCTCTCCTTTGGATGAGACACGACATATCAAACAACCTTCACTACTCAGTGGTCTCAAGTGTAATGTGTAGGCCAAAGTTCTAGCCCTTCAAAGACATTCAGTGACATCTCTATACAAGTGAAAGATTCTTGAGTTGGAAGTTAACACAACAACACAGCCAACCAACAGTAGCTCTGTAGTAAATTGCTCACCTCAAGGCTGGAGAGTCTAGGGTGTGAGTTTCAGCTTTGGGATGACAGGTCTTCTGGAGACAATAATTAAATCATGGATTGGTTTGACAATTAAAGATCCTTCTTTGCATATGATTAAGTCCTTAGGTCCTTATCTTTGAAGTTTGCATAAGTTCCATCTCAACACTATATCACTGAAATGGTATTTGGATTAACATAAGCCATCAATAAAACAAACAAACAAACACATGTTTTGAGCTAGTGTTAAATGTCTAGATGACAAAGTTTGTTATGGTAGTTTTACAAGTCAAATAGAAATTACATATATACAAATTGTATCTGTTTCAGCAACTGGAAGTTGAGCTCAGTGCCGAGCGAAATCGACGCATGCAGTCCGAAAATGAAGAAGAGCTTGACAGGGTCACCATCAGTAACCTTCAACAGGAACTGGAAATCGAAAGAAAGAATCAGCGCTCAACAGAATCCGAGTTCAAGGCTAGAGTGAAACAGCTGACCACTGCTGTAGATTTAGAGAAGGCAAAATCTTCTGATTTGCAAGGGTATGTATTATCATTATTATTATTTATTTATTTTTTGTTTTTTTGCCATGCTTGTTGTTTAGAGTAGGGCATAGCTTGGTAGAAGAGCTTCCCGATAAATTGGAGGATTGCAAATTGAAATCATGATGCCTATGTGTTGTCCCTCCGATTAGACAGAAAAACTATAATTATCATTATAGTTTTTCACCTAAAATATCTCTTTCTGTATGGTATCAAGTCCTTAGCATAGGTCTACAGAACATCCACTTAATATACAAAGACTTTCTTTTACATTTTGATATTGCATGAAATTTAGCAATTTTCACCAAGCCCATTTGTTCAATAGTCTGTTAAATTTAACTAAGATTTAAATATAACTGAGGCTTGCAGAAATCTAGTAACCAAGCCTCAGAGCTTGGTGAAATTTCCAAAATTCAATAAAAAATCTTACAAAGGGTCATCAGTCTAATTGTTTAGTAATAGAATTTAACTCTGGGCTTTACTTCAATCCTTGGTTATATTTAACTGATAGTTCAAATTTAACCAGTAGATAAAAACTGGGCCCAGACATTGCCACCAGACAGGCACACTTTACTTTCTCTCTATTTACTCCCATCTATAATCTGTTACGCATGCCATTTCTATCTGTGATGTATGATTGACTTTAGTTTATAAATGTTTTGTTTATTCTTGCAGTGCTTTAGATAGAGAGAGGGCACTGAATGACAAACTACGACAAAGCTTGGACAGTGAGAGACGGTCACTTTTGGAGAGCACAGATAGGGAGAATTCCATATTTGAGGACATGCAGATGGAAATTGACACGGAGAAGGCTAAATCCAATGATCTCCGTAACACACTGGAAAGAGAAAAGCAAAGACTCGCATCTCAAATGTCCTCACTTGATTCCGAGAAAAATAACCTAAAGGAGGAAGTGGAACAGGAACGACAGAAGATCAGACAGATGAAAAATGAAATTGACCAACTGCAGGTAGAGAGGGTTCTAGGTTTACTTTTAATTCATTCATTTATGTGTTCTACAATGAAGCTGAACTGTTGCAGGATGCTATGGATATATATACCCTCCCTCCCAGTTCAAAGACTAGCGCTCTACCAGACTCTCCTTGGTTCTATTTAGCTGAATAGCCCTCATTCTTGGTTTTG
>JACSZP010026251.1:9388-32298 GCA_016161895.1 Pinna nobilis
ACTTATCATTACCTTTCTAGGTATATACATAAATATCATACCTTATTTTCTTTTTTACATAATTATTCATACACATGCATTTCAGATGATCCACTAGTGTTTGGAAGCGGCATGTACAGAGTCTACATTCCTAACCACAAGACCCAGGGTAGCGTAGTGACTAGGCTCGATCTCTTGGGCATTGACTACAAAGAAGAGATTTCCTTAAACCTGACGTCTGCTACTGGAGAACATTTATTCACCATAGATGAAAATACAAGTAATACGTATATTATATCAAAGTATTTACATTTCAAAGTTCCATTGATGATGATGAATTACCTCAATGCTTCAACGTTACATAATTTCAATCTACAAAGCAAGGTTATTCATAGCATTATAGTTTCGCCTCTCGCGGCAGTCTGCTTGTCGAAAGGTGAGTTGGCCGGTGGTTCGATTCCCAATTTTTACCCGACTCTATTTGAGCTGGGATGAAACAGTTTAGAACTATTTACTTATTAGAATACTGAAAATCGTAGAATTACGTGAGAGAGCAACAGTCCACTGTTGCAGAGTACCGTTCGATGGTCGAACAGTTTGCACATACATTGTCTGCTCATGGTTGAATCCTAATGATTGACCAAAATGTCTGCAATTGCCAAGAAAGTGAAGCATTAGTACATTAAACAACGTCATTAATTTTCTCTTCTCAATTGATCCTGTGTTTTTTCACTTGGTCCCAATGATGAAATTTTCAAAATGTGCTTCTTTGATATTTCATTTTTCTCTGTTTACAATTTTCTGTTGCCATTCAACATTTGTTTGAGTTGCACTTACAATTATCAAAACAATATTACCATCTATCCATTTTATACAAAATTGACAAGGCTTATATACTAAGGTAATTCCCATCCGTTGAGAAAGTTTGAAATAAGTTCACAATTCTGTTATGAAATTGTGCGTAAAAAATACATACATTTCATAACTGATTTTTATTTCTTGAGTAAAATTGCTTGTAAACAAGATTTTTATAGAATTTCAAATGGAAAGTGTGCCTTTATCAGAATAACCATTTGATATAATGTTGTCATGAAATCTAAATATTTCCAAACTTTGTATTTTACAGGAGAAATAAAACTAATACGAAATTTCACAAAAGACTCAGATGGCCAGATGTACCCAGTAGTGGTCACCGCTGTTGACTCCTGCTACCACACAGCATCTGCAACATTTAGTCTATTCGTCTTCAACTGGGTAATATAATTCTAAAATCTGACATCACAAAATGCAAAGTTTAATTTACAGCTTCTAACCAACCCCGTCATTCAAGAACTCGTTTCATTTTTTAATACTAAAGCTACAGACAACGACTAACTCTATCCAGATGTAGGGCTTACGGTGGATGTGACCGGTCAACAGGGGTACTAACTCTTCCGAGGCACCTGATCCCACCTCTGATGTGTCCAGGGGCCCGTGTTTGCCCAATTTATTTTGTCTCCTTATAGAAAGTATGAGATCGATTACTGTTCTTTACCTTAACCTGTTCATCCAGATCTTTGAGATCACTGTCACAACGACAATGACACTGTTTTGAGCGACATCTACATCAAAAGAGGAAGAATATAAATCCTAAATTCCTTTGTCCTACGTGCCCGAAGCTACTAGTAACTATGGTAGTTAATACCATAGGGAGCCGAGGATAGTCTTTGTGGCAAAAGATTCTTATGTAGGGAAAGAACGTCTTTAGTCCTTCAAAATATGTACATGTACAAAAGTCTTAGATCCGTAATGATTTTCAATTTGGAGATAATTAATCATGAAAGTAAAATCAAAACATTGTCGTCTGCAGAATTGCAAACCTTCAAAAATTATCATGTGGAGAAATTTTAATACCAGAACGTAGAATTTTACTAAGTCTTTTATTGGAGGGTATCACATTATCATTTCAGCCTCCTGTAATTAAGAATCTGCCAAGAACGATAACTCTGAGTGAGAATCAAAGAGATTCAGTTCTGCTATGGAAACTAGATGTGGTGGATCATACGGGGGAACATTTATGTTGTTCTATATACGACACCGACCCATACACATTAAATTTTAAACTCGTTTTTAACGATTCAGGTAAGTTATGGTATACATTATATTATTGTTTCAAGTCGCACTCAATAGTCTTTCACCTATATGGAAATTTCAATAATGCCAGAGAACTGCAACAAATTTGTGACCTACGCTCGGCACTTATGGCCAATGAGCAGGGAGTGTTATCTAATGTGCCCACACCTACTGTGGCACGGTGCCTCAGGTTTTACTGATTATCTCATCTGAAGACCAAAGGTAATTTACAATATACGACTGATTTTTCGGGTACATTTATAACCGTTAATGTGGACGTCAGTATATGATAAGATCAAGGGGTAACAATGAAACAAACTAGTAAATAAAATGAATGGGTGTTCAGTCTTCTGCCAGACCCATGTGCTTGTGAAAACATATTTTCATGTATACTCTGACATGAGGGTGCCTCACCACACAGTATTTAGGGAAAAATATGCCTTTTATAAGTATAAATGTATGTATAATAAAAATTATCGATTTTTGTCTGAATTTTATGACACGTCCGATTTTGAGTCATGAAAGCAAAGAAATTATCAACTGAAATTTATCAGCAAAACGTGAATTAGTATCACGCAGTCCCATTAATATCCCATGGTATTTTTCTACTTTCATTTGAAACATATTTGAACGAAAATGTAAAGTTTGTGATATTTTTTATAGATATATATTTAAATTCAATCACTAATTTATGAGAAAGTATTCTCATAATTGTGCAAAACGTAACATGTATGCTTTGTATTACCAAGGCACATGGTACAGTCTGGCTAGGAATTCCAAATGATTTATCTATGCAAATTATGTCTTTTTACATAAGAGATGTTGTGATTATGTTTCCCGTTCAGAAGAACTTGGTCTGTGGGTGTGGGGATTGGACATGACAATGAAAGGCCATCATTTTCTCGTAATATTATAAAACTTAAATATGCGTTTCTATGAATGGCATCCTCCTCCCAGTATTTCCTATCATCCCGAATTTCTTTACATATCAAATTTTTACATTGGCGTAATACATAAGAATTAAATGGTAATTGCCCTTACACATTTCAAAAAAAATGAAGAAAGCTAGAATAACAACGTTATGATAATGACATTGAATAAATCAAAATTATAATTGTGTCTGGTACTGGGGATGATGCTTTGTTGGTTGGTTGCATTGTTGTTTAGCGTTAAACTCAAAACGAATCTCGAATCTTTCGCTTATATAGAAAAATCATCTTATGTCGGTGAAGTGAGACAAATGAGGCCTATACTCGGCGCTACTGACCTATGAGCAGTGAGGCTTCTTAAATGTGCCCACACCTACTGTGACACGGGACCTCGGATTTTACTGCCACGTGGGTTATCATGAGAAATAGTACGGATCAAGTTATGTCTATTTCAAATATCTTAATATCAAATATACCAAAACAAATCTTAATTTTCGTATGCAGTAGTATTCAATACTTTTTTTTGTAATAAACCATTATAAATTGCTTAGATTCATTTTAATCGATGCTTTACAATTGCTCTTTTTCAGCATTTTCGATACATACAGTCAACAATGCTGTATTCAGTTATGAAGATATAAACTCGTATATAATTTACATTTGCTGTGAGGACGGCTATGATACATCTCGTTCATATCTTCAAGTAGACATTAAAGAAGAGAAAATTAAGAAACTGTACACACCTCCAAGTAAGTTGACTTTACTTTCGTTTATGTAGGATTTCAAATTTTATGAAAAATCATTATTTTCTCAGGTAACTTCTCGGTGCTACTGGTCTAAGGAATTACTCACTTTTTAAACAAATATACTTGGACAATAAACAGAGATTAATTGAAAATGAATAAATTGCCTGGTTAAAAATCCTTAAGTTTTTTATTGCACGAACCCCATTGCCCCCGCAGATTAACTAAAGCACCCTTCAAAGTGATTTAAAGTATACCTGAAACAGTAGTTTTCTACACACAATTTTTCGTACCCACTCAAAAGAAATTGCCTCAATTTGTTTAACTTGTGCAAATAATAACTTCTGTTTTGTTTTGTTTTTTTTGTTTTTGTTGTTTTTTTTTTTTTTAGAGGCGTAGAGGATTATAAATCCATTCTCCGAGAAATGTACAATTTTACTCAAATTCGTAGAAATATTTCTTAAGTTAAATAACGTTCTACCAAAGATTACTCCGGAAAAAAAAATCGGCAAGGCGTGTCTGTTGACAAAACCCTTACGTCGTTTAATTGTCGCCTGTCTTGAATTTATCCTGAATCACTATAGCCGCATGTATGACATACATGTCAATGCCCCTATATCACATAGAGTATCTCATTTTCATTTCAAATTCTCATCTACGTGGACGTATATGACGTTAATTACTTAGACGTGAAATTCTTCGTATAGACAGTAAGTATACATACTGCTACTGGAGAAGACAAACTAAGTTTTAAGATTGTGCCTGATTTATTTGTAACTTTAATATAGAGTAAAATATGTTGAAATCATGATACATGTAAACAGGTGTAGTTTTAAGCTTATTCAGTGATTAAACGTTTCAGGCGATAATTTCCCTCTGTATTGAAGTTGCAACAAATGCCCTGGCTAAATTAGATGAAACAAATGACTCATAATTATAATTCAAATCATTGATTCTTGTATGGGTAAAACGTAATGAAACAACCAATCAATTCTGTAATGAAATCGATTATTAATCATTTTCTGATATTCAGGTACAACTCAGTTTCTATGTCATTACTTAATGTAGCAATAGATGCATTGGGTCGAAAGCTTTCCGACATGTTTCATAACGTTGTTAGACCATTCTTTACACACTGATTTTGACTACGGATTACTCCGTTTACCTGATCAAGATATAGGGCTCACGGGGGATGCTTACTCTTCCTTAGTACCCGATCCCAATTCTGGCTTATTCAGGGGTCCGTGTTTGCCCAACTCCCTCACTTTTTTGCATTCTTTGTAGGAATTATGAGATCGATTGCTGTTAGTTACCTTTACCTTATTAGTTTTTCGTTCTTTTCTTTTTCAGGATGGTTTTTTGCCGCATTGATTATAAGTGGAGTCCCCATTCTGATTTTATTCTTCCTTCCATTGTCTATAATATTAACCATTATGTTCGACCCACATATCATGAAATCTTTGGAAAAGCCTTTACAATCGGACTTAACATTCAAGTTTACAAAGATCTTAGAGAAATTCTTACCAAGGTTCAAGAGGAGAAGATTAAAAAACAAAAGAATGCCAGATAAATAACAAAAACAATTGTGACATAATTTAGAGAACTTCCATTTAAAGCAATGAATTCAATAATGCAAACACCGATAAAGAAATGTCACCGCAGAGTGCCTTCTCAGGTAAAGTAGAGTGGGGTCGTCGGGATTTAGATAACACAATTTATTGCCTGTACGAAATACCAAAGAAACCTTGTGAAAATCGATCTGACTGACTTGAATATAGGAATAATAATAGGACGTGATTTATTTACAAAAATTGAGGCAGACTTATGAATACTTGTCAGTGTGTATTGAATAAATTTTGTTACATTTTTAGAAACAATGAGATCCATAGTCTCTTATATGGGTATTTTGTCGAATATTTATTGGATACAGGTGTACAAAGTGGCGGACCAAAGCATATACTTTTATCAGTGACACGTTTATGCTATTTGTAATTGATAAATTTCTATGGTTTTTTTTCAAACTTCGAAGTGTTGCTTTTACCACATGAATATTTGCCATTGAAATGTATGTTAATAAAAATTAGATAATCACCCGCATTTCTGACAGAGCTTTCTTATCTTTTGGTTGCTATGTAAACGTCATGTAGATTAAGATGCATTTCACTGTTTTCTCTACTCTTATTTCTGGCATGAGATAATTGTAACGAAAATTAATTTTTTCTCTTTTACTATTTTGCCCCAGTGAGACAGCTAAATTATAAATCAAATACTCAAGTTGCATGAGTAGAGCATTGATATACACAGCATCTATAAGACGTTAGTGATTAAGAGTGGTTAGTTGGTTGCCTGGACTATTGTTTAGAGTCCTAGTCAAGAATATTTCACTTACATTGAGGCGTACCCCAATACTGGCCACGCTTAACAAAGTTGGTCCATGTTCGGCAGTTAGGATCATTGAACAGTGAAGGATCTGTTACGTGCCGATGCCTACTGTGACATGGGACCTTCGGTCTCCGGCAACACTTCCATAGGCATTCCCTGCTACCCCTGGTCAATGAATTGACTTTTCCCTCATTACCATGGAAAGAATTGAATACTGTAACATCCAAAGAACAGGGAAAGCTATACACTGCGCGATGCGGATTCTAACCCAACATCTCACGGTCAGGAGAACACGATTACCAATGAGTCACTGCAGTCCCGATTTAGTGCGAATTTCAATCTAGGTGTAGATCTATATGTTTCGTCGTAAAAGGACGAAAATAATAATCACAAGCGAAAATGACCCTATCGAAAGGTCCAGGTACAAAGTATTGGACAAATTGATTATTTTTACAACCAGGGCTGGGTACCATAAAACATTTGAATCTACTTAAGTCTGAAAAGATTCTAGTTAATCCTGAATTCTGATTGGCCGAGAGACTGGATTATCAGACTTTAGTCAATTTTCAAGTTTTATGGTGCCCAACCCAGATCCCTTACTGACGACGATAGCAGAAACTGTCAGCAATGTTTTTAGCCGATATCTGTCTTAACCTCACTACATGAAGATACACATTACTGAAATTAAATGGAAAATAGATTTGTTGCACCACAATCAATATACCACTACGGTTATTGTGTTCCTCGTTTATATGAATGGAAGTATGTCTTTATTTTGTTTAAGTGCTTTTTCTCATCTTATTGAAATTCAGCGATAAAAGTTCCAGGTATGGATCGCAGCTCTTATTTGTGAAAGAAAGACTTTAGAAATCTGACAGAGCAAAACAATCTACAACATAGGTAGAAATAAATTGAAATCAATTTTGTTTTGTGTATCAGTTTCAACGGGAACAATGAAAGATGGTTTTAATTGGGTTCCTGTCCAAAGTTTGTTTTTCTCTTCTTGTGCTAGCCAGTGACAGGTAAATGCAACGAATTTACAACAAATTTTGTATCAACCGAAAAAAAACAACATTTCCACTAAAACATCAAAACATCATTCATCATTTCACCATACCGATAGAGAGAAAGTACATCATTTTAGACATAATTTTAATCATCCATGAAAAACAGTACAAAAAGTCTGTTTAACAATGCTTGAATGTTTAGTATATCCATTGTACAAATTTCTTTTTAAATTCTAAATGGCTTCAAAAGCGACACAACATACACGTATTGTAGCAAGAAACTAAAAGTAAAGCTAAACATATTGCTCAAGTTGGTCTATTACCTTGAAACTTTGTTTTTTGTTAAATGGTTAATTACTATTTCAAAATTTATTTTTTAAGAATTCTATTGAAAGCATGTTAATGCATCGACTACGGTCAAATTGTCAAATACCTGTACTAAACACGCCAATTAACACTACTTGCTAGACTACTTCGGTAGCATTCTGCTGAAATTTCTTTGTATCAAACAAAAGAAAATATCATTTCAAAATACCTGAGAGGTACGAACTGTTAAAAAAGTAAACATTTTAGAGTAAAGAATAATTTATCACATTTTTCCCGTCAACTTTCGTCCTGTTCCACGACTGTCTTAAAAGAATTACACATGTTTACCCAAAGTCGGCATTTACGGATAGTATCCATGGGCTTCTGATCCAACTCTTTAAGATATTCTTTTAACCCGTGATTATTCTTTCTTTTAGGTACATGAGGAATACTTTTGTGATACATTTTATAAATAGGTTTGGCACGAGTTTGGTCATTTTCTGGAAAATGCACTTCTTGCTGAGGCCCGCGGGCTTCTTCGCGGATCTTCTGATAGTCAGATGGAACATCAGAAAAATCGGATATACACGGTGATTTGGAAGGGGGGAAATCTCTCTCACTAGAACCTAGACTAGACTTATCTTTCATATCCGGATTCAAAAAGTGATCCAGTCGTTTTAAGAGGACAAATGTTCTCTCGTTCTGAATATTCCCATCTCCGGACGGAACATACCTAGATCCACTGAATGTCTCTGGCCAAGGATCAGGTGGTTGTATAACACGCACCACACCATTATGCGTCGACCGAAAGTTCGTATTTATTTTCAACTGTCGTTCTCTTTCATCATGTCCGACACGACTCATCATTATGCCTTTCTTTGGAACCGGTTTGACAACTCTTTGCATAGATTCCCTAAAGCGAAAAGGTTCATATTTTGGATCAAAGTCTCTCTGCTTCAGTTCCAGTTTGTCATCCAAGGCTGTATAGTTTGATCCATACTGATTGAACATTTGTCTGTCAGGCATATTGCGTCGCCGTCTCATCTCTTCTAATTGTTGGTATCCCAATTGTTTACCGTGCCTTGAATAACTTAACATACTGTTCATTGATTCGTCTAGTGCTACATCTTCGTGACTTTCAAAGGAACGTGGATGCCTCTCCGATAGTACTCGCTTCCTGTGGTATTCCCTGTCTCCAACAAAAGAAACTCGGTTGTCCCTCATTTCTCGTTCTGCTTTCATTTTTGTATAAACCGTATCTGTTATGGGCCGAACTGAGGCATATTCTGTTCTATTCCCCTTAATCCTTGGTTCATTATTCCGCCACTGGTTTTCTGCCAAACTGTCAATTTTACGAAGGTACTGTTGTCCTCGACGAATATCAGTAAGTCGTCGATTTTTTGTTTTTAGCTCGAAATTAATTCTGTGCTCCGGTTTTGAAAAACACTTTTCGGACAACATTTTAGGCAATTTTTGTTATACTTTCCAAAAACAGTAACCGTATTTTTCAACCTTCGACACCCAGTAGGTATGGATTATATGCTACTTCGTTTCCATACGACATAGGATTTCGGAAGTTCACACTGGTTTGTAAATGTTCTTGAATACATAATAAAAATATACTTAACGTACACATGAAGTTCCGATGATTTTCTGTGATTGATCCCATTCCCGTTTCAACGTCAATTTTAATGGGAGAAATGTTAAGTTTCAGTCAAGTATGGCAAAATATTGATATTCTTTCCACTATTGTACTGTTTAAATATTTGTACTTCACTTTCACGCTATAATTAGTGAAATCCAATACTAAGATATGATACAAATACACTAGTTTAGAGACATACCTCCACAATAATCGTTATGTGACCGTTGATATTAGATGATCTAAACTGCAAACAGTATTTGTCACACAAGAATTCACTTTTTGAATGTTACAATAAAAGTCAATGCGACACACGATAAATCTACCTATATAAAAGTAACGTTTGCTGTCTGTTTACGCAAGGGTGAGTTTAACATCGAACTTATCGCCTTCGCTGCTAGGAGTAAGAGAAATGCTATGTTATGGTATTAGATATTTACGTGCATGACAAATACACGAACACAGGTAACGCGAGGCCCTCGAGAGCATATGTCGTCAACATAGGTGTTAAAATCCCGATAATTTCAATCAATGTTCACGCTCCTATTTCGGAGACACGCCGAGGTATACCCAATACTTCACGTTTATGTAAATGTTTGTTTTAAAGTAGACATATATTTTTTTATATGTTCGTTGAATGCAGAATAAAATGGATATGATAAAATATAATGCTGTATAATATATCATGCATTTTGCAATACCATTTGAGAGTTTTGTTATGCTGTATAATGATATGCTGTACTAGCACTAGAATTGGTACAATACTATATGTTGCAATGAGATATATTATATCATAATATAGTAACATCGATGTGATAAAAAATACATATTATATATGATAATTAAAATACAATATAATTTGATCTAATGAATAAAATTGCGTATATTACCTTTCAATACAATGCAATATAATGTAGCATTCCTGTATTCGCTGTTTTTTTTCGCCCCTTGTTATTTTCGAACTAACATAAACAGTTTCGCCCAGTTGGAAATTCGCCCAATTTTGTCATAATTCTATCTAATGGATTTACCGTTTTTAATTCGCCCACTGACGATGAGGGCGAAAGTGGCGAAAACAAATTGGGGTTCGAAAATTACCCTTAATACAGTATATCATATAATGCAATTATTGAACATGATTTCAGATATACCGTCAAATATAATCGTAAGATGATGTAATATAGGACATGTATGTTTAATTGTATAGAAATTCAAATCCCTTTTGTTTTTTTGTTACTGAAATTAAAAGAATACTTAGTCGACCTCGAGCAATAGTTTGCCCAACAACACATCTGTTGACATAAAAAATACTTTATGATAGTTTAGAATTCCATTTATGTTGCCCCTACTTCATAGTGAAAACGAAATGAAATGCACTTGATATCCTTTGTACCGTCGAGATCAATTCAACTGACACTTTCATTAATAGCTTTTTTACAATTGTTGTCAGGTTATTTAAGAATGTATGCATGTTTGATGTTTGTTTTACAACTCAAGTCGATACACTGACAAAATAAACTGAGGAACAGATATATACATGTATAGATATATACATGTATACAAGTAGATAGATCGATAGATCGATAGATAGATAGATAGATAGATAGATAGACGTGGAAAGGACTGATTTCGACCTTAAAAGAATTGTCATTATTATGTACTTAGCAAAACAGAATTAATCAAGGGTGGGTGTTCAGTCATTGTTTGTTTGTTTGTTTGATGTTGTTTTTAACGTGTCGTTCATATCTAAGAATCTTCAGATGCCGATCGAAGGTTTCAAATTTTGGACTATTTTCGGCACTTGGCTAAAGCATGATCAAGAACTACAAGCCAATATATTGTACTAAAGCGTAGAAAACTCAGTAAAAGTAAGAACACAGAATCAGGTTTTGGGGTGAACACAGATCATTAGACGATGGTCATATTGAACCAGAAACTAGTCCGATCCTAAGCAGCGCACAACAAATTAAGCTTACTCTTAAGCATTCAGCACACGTTTGACGTCAAGAAACTTTCATTTATCATTGATTTACACATGTAAATTATTATCAAACGACGGTCGTATTGAGAAAGCATCAAACCGGACCTTGGTACAGCACAAACATTTAATGATATTTGCCCGCCCCGCCCCCCCCCCCCCCTTATCCATATCTTTCTGACAAATATTGATCAAGAAAATAAAATTCAGAGTGATTTTGCATCTTACAAATTGTTAATGAAATAACCACAGAGAGATCAATCTACATTGTACTACGTGTGTACATCTGTATTTTGAAGTACATTTGTCTATCGTGCTTGAAATTAAACTGACTGTGGCATTTTTCTAGAAAAAAAAATTTTGGTGTTTTCATTTGCATTCTTGTCACTAAAATATCAAAGGTGTTTCAAGCAACTTTTTGGTAAAAGGTTAAGTCATCATGTATCCACTTCGATTTCAATTGGCAGGATTGCGATCTGAGAGGAAAAGATAAACTTATTCTTTGACATACAGACAATAAACAAAAAAACATAGATGTTGGTTTATTTTGTCCTCAAGCAAGCAAGACAATATCAGCTACTGAATCTTTTAAAGAATTGAGGAAATACATGAAGACAACCAGTCGCATTTTTCAGTGTTACTTTTAGAAGTAAAGTACACCTTACAACACCAGCATTTACCTGAAATCGGATGACATGCATTAGAAGCCGATATACTTAAAATTGGACCTTCCCATGCTAATTTTTTTTAATATCTCTCGTTTAGATAACTTAGTTATTTTATCATTTAAAAAGACCGAATTTGAATTTGATCGGTTTGACTAGATGCATTACACTTATGTTTAAACAACCAACGTCCGTGTCCGAGTTGTTCAAGCTCAGGGCACTTAATCATGAGGTTTCGCAACATCACGTGCAACTAACTTGCATGCCAGGGTGCAGCTATTAAACTACGGAAGGTAGTCGTTTTATCTGGGTTCATGATCACCAGGATTTCTTCTAATCAGTAAAACCTGATTCGAAAATGTTATGGTCCCAATCATGGAATATGGATGTCACAGATTACCAGGGATATGTTCCCTTTGTCGTATATCTACACCTAGTCGCATCCTTCGGTCCTCATTTGAAACAACATACCAGATGACTTATTCCTGCATTTTAAAAGTAGGTGACATGACAGATTCCGTGATTGGAGAAGGGTTTTGCTAACCCTTCTAGAGCACCTGGACTCATTTCCCATTTTAATGGGATTGTGTCACTCCATCATGAATTATATGTATTTATTTAATAGATTATTGTTTGTATCATTGTCTCCTTTGTTTTGGCCATAGCAATTAATGATTTTTCAATGCCCGATTGGTATCTTCAACTACGCTTTTCATAAACGTGGAGTGTACTTTATGATTTATCAAGGAAACCGAAATCTAAGCAATGCTTTTTAGAGTTCCGGTAGACCAATTTTTGTTTTTGTGATATTTTCTTTTCAAATTTTGTGGTAGAGCGCTAATGTATGTGACTAACCTGGAACTAGACTAATGGATGATCTTGTAGCTATAAAAGTCATAGATCTAGTCAGATATGCATAAATTCACCACAAAAAACTTGCCATTTTAGCAAAATCGTTAATTTTAGAAGATGTCACAAGGATCACAATCGGTTTTGAAAACACTATATACATGTATGTATGTATGTATGTATGTATAAATTGGATTAACTGATAAGTAAATGAAAAAATGTCAAAGCTCGACTCAATGAGTTTTTCTGACATTGAAAAAAATAATCTTAAAATTTCCCTCTCAAGCTGAAAATATGGGCCAGGCGGGTTATTCTGGAAATATTCTGTCTGTACAAATATATATAATATGTGCTATAAACTTGTCTAATTGATGCCAGACACGTATGGCCATTGAGCAGTGAGGGTACGTTAACGTGTTGATAGCATCTGAGAAAGAGGTTCTCGGTTTTTACTTCCTATCATTAGAACAGATGCTGACAAAAGTATGTTAGCATACATGTATAAGCTCATTTGAAATGTGTTACCTCAGCTAACAAAATACTGACATCTTGAACACAAAAAGCTGTTGACATGATTGCAAACTCCCCCATCCCCCTCCTCCTTGGCACAAGAAAAACATTTTGTCTTTCATGTAACAATTTATTCAACATAGTAGATTAATAATATGTCGCATCATGATTAACAAAAGAGGAACAAAAACTTAAACATTTGATTTTCAAATTTAGAACTACATTGTAGATTTTATGTTGTGAACACTATGTAATCTTAAGAGAAACAATAATTAAAACGATTCAGATAACTCAAATTTTCTTTCTTATTCAATATACAATCATTTGAATGCCATGTAAAATTCTTATGTGTGAGATGAAGCATACCTTTCACAATACATATAAGTTTCTTGACAACTTCATAAATTAAATAATTAATACTCTAAATGCATGTCTAAATGAATGTACAAGATTTAATTGTGAATGCTGAGAGGCAGGAACTATGAAAACTTTAAAAATAAAGTGCAACCTTGTCTAAAGACCACCTAACTAATCAAACCAATATTAATATAACAAAACACTCAGTGTTTTGTTATATTTTTACATGGATACTTCCCTTTGGAGGAATTTGGATTATATTCAAACCAATAAAGACCATCAAAATTCAGTCTGTCTAATGCTCTTCAAGGCTACCAAGTATTTCAACCTCACTTTGAAGACCACCTCAATAATCAAACCAATTTCAGACAGTCACTTTGGTGTTTTAATAACAAAGTTCCAAGATTTCTCTATATTTTCGTTCAGAACTTGACCAATCAATTCTTGTTGGAAAAAAGGACATTTTTTATTAGGCATGCATGCTTCATTTTACACAACGAGGAAAACCTAATGATATCACAAACTGACGGCACATCTGAGAATGTCAATTATCTGCAAAACTATGGAAGGATATTACATGACAATCAAATATCATTTCTTTTGTTATATTGTAATACAATGACTGACCAAGATTTATATCTATCAAACATTCTAGAACAATGAGTTGATAGCGGGACATAGCATTTTTCCTTTCTTATCACATGCTCCTTTTCATCGCTTTTATTGTAATAGGTAAACTAGCAGTGTACCACATATACACCAATAGTGTATTCTTGGAAATTTTCACTCTCTTGCAATATAAAATGTATTCATCTAGTATTACGGGTAAATTAACCCTACGTCGTATTAGCCTTATGGATAACATTTACGTCATTGATTTGATTATGTAGCTTGAACATTTCGCTACCATTTACAATTAGCCCTCTTATCTGAGGGCAGAAGAGGTGACAACAAAATGGCAGTAAATTTTCCAGTTTAACTGTAATACCAATTGCAAACTTTTGTTTTTTAATCATTCACCCCCTAGAGATATATTTGAACTTGCCCTAGTCATTGATTTAATGTAGAGTCTATTATTTTCCAGGGGGTTAATGGGTTGAGTACCAGAGAATGAACTTTCATTTCGAAAGTCAAATGGTGTTTACTTATATCATGAATGTTGTTGAAGAGCAGTTTAAGCAACTAATAATAAGATAATACCAAAGTTATTATGCAGAAATTAATTTCACTCTAGAAAAAACATACATGACAAATTCAACTGTCCTTACAACATGCGAGTAGTAGATCGAGACTAGGGAGAGGGATCAGTGGTATTACAATGATAATTACAATGCAACGGCGATAAGACTTACACATATATCAATTATGGCACAAATATTACATGTACATTTCAAATTTTGTTCTTCAAATGTATATTAAAGCCTTAACCAATATCGATGACCTTTTTTCTAAATACACCATTAAAACCTCATCTCTCTGACAAAAAATATAATATCATTAACATAAACTTAAGCAAATACAATGTACTTTACTAATATCAATAACTCATTTTCTACACACTAACAATGTATGACCTTTTCTGTAATATATCATAATATTAATAATCCATCCCTAAGTATAAAAATGGTATGCTCTTTTCTATTTTGTTGGACGAGTCTATTATGGTATGCAAGTTGTGAAAGGGTTAATATAGCTGCAACGTAATTAAACTGCAGCCATTGACATGATTTGTTCATGAAATCAATACAAAGGTTTACCCTATCTGTCACTAATACAAAAAATATTATAAACATGTGAAAACAAAAAGAATAAAAGTGCTTTCAGAGACAACTTAACAAAAAAAAAATCAATTTCTCAGGCAACAAAAAATCCTCCAAAATTATCAGTTTTTAACATTATTGTGATCTGTTTCTGAGTTGTCCTTTTTCCTGTTTCTGGTTTTCATAGCTCCATAATTGAAAATTGGTGGCATAAAATTTTTTGTCAGTCTATTTTTCTGCAAAACTTTCACCTTGGACAAACTTTTAAAAATAATGGTACGGTAAGTAAAATGTCCTTCACATTCCAAGCGTGGAACAACTTGTGCCAAGACCTATCTTTTGTTACTGTAAATTTTTAACCAGTGACCTTGACTTTGGAGTCTGACCTACTCTTCAGAAACTTTAACCTTGTATTCTTTAGCTGCTGTATGGAGGCAATCAACTTTCAGAAAAAAAAATTGATGACAAATACATGGGACTCAAAGATTATATTCGCTATTTAAAGAATTTCTGTGTTTCCAACTTTGTTATTTTCAAACTAAACTGTAGCAAATTTACTAGTACTGATGGACCAAAATATTCTGTATTTGTAATCAGATTTTTGATTTTGAAATTTGACACATTGATTTGTATATCTGTAAATATTCATCTACATCAGTGATATAACTAAATTTTCAATTTTCTATAGGACAAAAAATCCTGAAATGAATTTTTAAAAAAATCCTCAAAACAAGCATCTTAACTGTAACTAGATTCATTCAACAACCTACTATTGTATGTATAGAACTACTATATTATAAATATATAGTAGATAAATATCTACTATATTGTTGGATTGTACCATCTATGACATTTAGAGCTATCTGTAGGATCAATTAATTTTTGTTCTTTTCAAAAAGTGTCTGAGAAACTAACCAATGACTTTGTTTTACCTTAGTATCAAAGAAAAGTATGCAGCATACTTAAATAATAAGGGAAAATATTATTGATAATGTGACTAATGTTCAACAGCATATAGCAACATGATCATTACAGCAAATTCAATTTAAAGTTTAAATTTTGATTTCATATTTTCAAATAGTTTCTACAACAAAACTGGATATACATTCTAGAAAAACACATTTACTTTTAAAAAATATCATTTTAAAAATTGCAATATTTACAGAATATATAAAGATGTGTTCTTGGAATATTTAGGCTTTGGCTGAGGTAAGCTACCGGTAAAAATAATGCCTGTCACATGAACTTCTGATAATAAAACCAAAGCTGATTTATCTACTAGACAATCTTCATCAGACAAAACAAAAACAAAAACAAAACAAACAAACATAAAAAGATATAACAATGCTGAATGAATACTGGCAAGCATTAATATACATCCAGAGGTTCAAATTCCTGTAGTCCCAAGTCCGGGACTTGGTAAATCTAGCTTTGAACTTAGCATTCAGAAATACCTGTAGTCCAAGGGACTTGCCTCATCTACATGTACATTCATTTTATTTTACTGTGTTACTTATGTACAAAATTTAACACAGACTTTGAAATTTCTCATACGGACCTGCCAAAAATTTGCCCTTCAAGTCACGGACATGAGTTGCCTATCTAGAATTTTGAACCCCTGACATCTCACAACTAATTTACACTCGACATCAAATAAGTAGCAATTTATCATTTGTGTCTATGAAATATGACATGATTTCAGGTATCTCTTACAAAGGGAGATAACCCACAAACAAAACATGAAATTCAACAAATACATGTATTCATTTAGCAACAAGGAAATGAAATATTTTGCTTTCCTCTTCTACTTAAGAGTACACTCTAGTTCTGAGGATTTGTAGAAATTTCAAAGAAGTGTGTGTGCGTGTGTGCATTGGGAGGGAGGGGGGTGCATGTTGTAATCACACCTTGAAGTAGGAACACTCCATACTCCTCAACTTGTAGGTTTAAAACATAAGATTTCAAATCTTTAAGCCAAAAAATTAGCAAAATAGGATTTGTTTGATTCAAATAAAATTTTCCTGAGCAACACCAGGAATAACTAGAGACAGGCAGGGAAAGGGCCAGATTGTATCTGTACTTTACCAATATATTGCCATATCAACCAATTCCTTCAGATTGTCAAAAAATGATCAGTTATTACATTTGAGCAACAAAAAATAATTAACCGAACGCGATATTTTGATAAGCCAGTTTGTAAAACTTTTTGCATCTGGCTAAAATTTCACTGCGTGTTGTGAACCCTGACTTGTATCTAATAACATAATGGTGAATGACTCTTCATCACAGAAAAAAAACACAACTTGTACATGTACCTGCTTGATTTTTACACCTGGTATGAAATCTAAATTACAATACATTTGGCAAAAGTCAAGTGTTACTGGACATGAATGCTGATTTCTTGGAACAGGGGCTGTAACTCAAAACACATCTGGAATTGTCTTTCCTTGAGTTTTATTTTTGTGCAGGTAAATAGACATTAATATTACCCTGTTGACAAATGGTACAGTCCCCACGACAGGAGAGTCAAAAAATTGTAGTTGATTAAGCCACTTGGTCTTCCATGTGGTCTTGGAGGCGTTCAAAAGGATCTGTGTGAGGGGTGCTGTAAAGATTTAAAGAAGAAGAAATACAAGACAATTAACCCTTTTAACACAACAAACCAAAACTTACAGTAACAAAAAGATTGTTTCACAGAAAATCTTTGGATTTATACACTAAATGTCATAAAATATCAGTTTCACATCATACTGTAGATTATATACTTTAATTTCACACATACCACAATTCGCTACATCATTTCCCTTAGTTTATTCGTAAATTAATGAATTCACATTCATAAACTAAAAACCTTTACATTCGTGACCTCTACTGATATGAATTAGCGATTGTATTATAGGAGTGCAAAAGCATGCTTATTTGGTGAGAGATCGGTCCCTCAGTACATCAGGTTGATTTGACTTTATCCTATGTGATAGGATCTGTTCAGCATACATGGAATTAGAAATAAGGGTGAGGGGACTGAAAATAAGTGGAACTCTAAAACCCACGTATAATCAGGCTTTAAAATGCTTGTAAGTGTTTTTCCATCTATTTTGCCAATTAGTGTTTACCTAGTGACAGCCTCTGAATTCACTGAACACAATTAAGGGTCTCCACTGTGCACATCTTGATTAACATTAGACAGAGGGTAGGAAATCAAGATAAATCAAAAATTAAAATAAAATGTAGTATCATTCACTATTTGACATCAGTGGACTATACCTAACAATGTACAGTTGAGTTGGTCTATAACGAAGGCAAAGGGGATTGACTTTTGACTTCAATACATGTACAGTGTAACCTGCCTTAGCGACCCACTGACTTAAAGGAAAACCTGTCTTATGTGACCTAAATGTATGGTTCCCAAAATGAGTTTTTCCTATATAAATCACCTGTTTTAAGAGACCACTTGTCATATGTGACCCTTTCTGCTCCTTCCCTTGGACTGTCTCTTAAAACAGGTTAGACTGTATAGGCATGCTTCTTTTTAAGCATTGGAATTTACTATATAAATAGCAATTCTTTTGGGGGATTTTATTCCCTTCGTTATAGCATTGAATTTGCTTTAAGCTGATTCGTTATAGACTGACTCTACTGTATACTTTACATACACCAATGATCTATACATGGCATGCACAGCCAAAATAGTTATTTCCCCTTTCCTAAACGACCTTCACTTGACATCTTATATAACCATGATGCAAATTTGTAAATAGGTACATGTATTGAGAATAATGTGATATATATTTATTTTTAAAGACTGAAAACTAAAGTGTTATATACTTGATGCACTACATCTATTATGACCCTTTCCCTTGTGAGCTGTTCTCGTATAGTATTGTATTGAGAAGTTAAGTCCCCTCGTTTTCCATTGGGAACTATACCTATCTAGACACAAAAATAGATATACTAAATGGTTCCAAATGGTTCCATTGGGAAAGGGTCATCATATATTAATGGATTTTGTGCAGGACGGTCACCTAGGCAAGGCAGTGTCAGCGCTGATAAGTAAATCGCCAATGATAAGTACCTTAAATACTGTTGCAGTCTTCTTCGCCTTTGGTATTTCCTGAACTGATAGTAAGCCGTTACTGCCACCATTATAATGGCCACAACCCCAAACATAATGCCCAGTAAGATGTCTGTAGTGGAGGAGGAAAATGTCTGTTTTTCTTTGTAAACGACCTCAGACACTTCCCATGCTGCTGTTGATGATGGCTGGCAAACCTCTAGATATAATAATTGAAAAAAAATTGAAAAAATTACTACTTTTTATCCTCTGTACCTGTATGGTCTCTCTCTCTCTCTCTCTCTCTCTCTCTCTCTCTCTCTCTCCAGTAAATAAGTAATCAACATTTCATATTATATGGATGCTCTCACAATTGTCCTTATTTGTACATAATCATTTAAATGACCTTCACTCTCAGCTGACACCACAGCACCTATCAGTCCAGTCTCCTTTATGTTGTATTAACTGTCATATTCTCACATGTAGTATTAACAGTTTTTGAGAATTATCTATGTACTAAATAATAGTTGCAGAAATACATGTATGCCTCAAAAACATAATTTGACAAAAAACGGCTACAGTGAAACCTCAAACTGTCTTGTGATACCATATACAATGTATACAGAACAACATTTTGTTGAATAACAATAAATAAATCCACTCATAAGAGACCTCATTTCAATGGCTGTAGTGGTGGTCTATCATAAAAAAAAGTTCTACTGTGCCTCAAAATTTACCGATCTTACCATGTGCAGCCAAGTTCTCTGCTTTTGAGAAGACTTCATCACACTTGAGATTCACATTGAAAACTTTTTCAGGTTCAAAACTGCTGTCTGTCAAGGTAATATTGCTACTTGTTACTTCTTTTATTCTCTTTGATTTTGGTGAAGCGTTACTCGTTGGTTTGTATGTCAGCAAACAATTATGCATCGGCATGTGCAAAGGTGAGGAATTAATGAACTGAAACGTAGCCATGCTTCCACATTTTTTCACCAAGATGAGTGTGACCTGTTGTTTGAGTGTTGTTGTCTCCACTGTGAAAAACTTAAATGCTGGAAAATTGAAGTGATTGAACATTAACAGGATAACCACAAACAAACACAAACATGAAATCCTAAAAGTACTTTACTATTTTACTGGAAAGTGGAATAGACTGCATTGTAGTTGGTGTGATTTAAATTAAAATGCCAAATGGCTTTCAAAGTTTGTGCAAGTCAGGATATATACAAATTTCCAGTTTCTGCAGAGAATTTGAAACAAAGTCTGATTTCTTTATGAAAAAAAAGAGATTAGCTGTGAATGTATTCAATCTTCAATTCTGATATACATTTAGGCATACTTGAAGTTGAAGCAGAAAATAACTTGACACTTGAGCAAAAGAATCGTCTTACCGATTAAAAACACGAGTGATGCAAAATGGAATAATCCGCGGGTCTTTCCAGATGAATTTAAAATGCAATTCATCGTTGAAGCGAATGAAAAATGTGCTGATAAAACTAAACAGTCAATACACGGACTGCAATGATGTCAGCCTTCAAACACTTTCATAATTTCTATCTTTTTCTGTCAACATGTTACTACGCACTCCGCCTGTTTACAATTTTCATTTCCGCTTAGGGTTGCGAAATATGAGTATGTCGATCCCGATCAAAGTGCATTTATTTTCTACAGACGATTTATTTAGGTCATACATCTTGAACTCTAAAATCAAATTCACAATGTTTTCCCAGTGTTGATTAAGATTTTATCATTTGTTCTCGACTCTGCAAAATCCCTGTATTCCTCTCATTACATAGTCATCGGGCCTATGCATGTAGGCATAGACTGAAACCCGGAGAACTTTTCGATTTTTTTTGATAGGTGATGCTCATTGAAGTTAGAATTTGAGAAGAATTTTTTGTTTATTACAAACAAGTTTTGAGGTGTATTCACATCATGTGAAAAAAAAATGGTTTTACAACCTTCTGATTTGAACAACCCCCCNNCCCCCCCCCCCCCCCCCCCCCCCCGGAATCGGCAAAGTTTACGAAATTATTGGTCAATTATGCATAGATGCTTATCTTAACAGGGTTATATTTTTCTTGACACAAGTTCGACCCCTCCCCCCCTGGAAAAAATCCTAGATCCGCGCATTAAGCTTGTTCGACATCTGATCATGAAGTCATGCGCACGGGCCCGAGTCACGTTGCGATTGGCTGTCCAATATGTCTTTCGGACAGTAAAATCCGAGGTCCCGTGTTACAACACGGGTATTGGCACGTTAACTAGGACCCTCCCTGCTCTACAGCCATTTAAGTCGGCACTACCGGGCATAGGTGACAGTAAAAACCGGGGTCCCGTTTTACAATAGGTAGGCTATTGGCACGTTAAATAACCCTCCCTCCCATACGGCTTTTAGTGCTGAGCATAGGCAAACTTATTTGTCCGCTTTCACCGGCACACGGTGACGTCTCCATATACTGGCCTGATTAGTGAAAGACTCTTAAGCTTGAGTGGGACGTTAAAAACAATTCAATCAACCAATCAACAACATTGTAGGTTAGTTTAAACATATTTTATTTGTCACGCGTAAAGTAGGCCTACAAATTGAATAACATAATAAAGTGTATGGGATCTGGAAAAAATACTAAACGCTTATATGAATTTTATCTCGTTTTGTGCCATTGACACGTTTCTTCTCCTCCTTCCGCAAACCACCATTATCCTTGTCGCAAATGACTATTAACAAATAACGCTCAATGGCAACAATTTGTCTGCAGGACGTCGGGGTAAAGTTATCTGAATATGAGTTACAATATTATACATGTAGTTGGCATGAGAAACGAAATAGAGAAGAAGAGAAACATGTACAAGAAACTAAAAATAGAGGAGAAAAAAAGGAGCTGGGAGAAACATTATGTTTGGACGCTTGAACAATAAATACATGTACATATATTGCAGTCTGATCTGAATGTTAAAATGTTTACAATGTGCATCCGGGAGACCGGTGAACTCACCCCGTGCACATCTGTTTCTCCTTTACAGATTGGTGGAAACTGACCATCACCAGATAGCCATATGCAGTAAACAACATTAAAAACAAACACAGTGCAAATGTGTCGAACAGATTTATAAATCCTTGACTGATGGAGTCGCCTTTCCCGAAACGACAAGAATTGTTTCTTAAAGCGCCTTTTCCATGCGGATGTAGTGGGGGGGGGACTCGGGAAGGGGATATTAACAATAATTTTGATAAAAAAAAATATATGAGGATTTACATAAGTATGTGAACTAAGAATGTCAGATGACATACTCGCCAAGTAGACCTTACCTCCATAAATCGGAGACTCCTAATTTGTTATGCACACAATTTTGATAATTTCATAAGAAAAATCTCACTTCTGGCCCCCACAATACAATAAAAACAAAAACAAAAAAACAAACAAACAAGCAAAAAAAACTTCGACTTTCCTATCAACTCTAAATAAAATCTCCCTCATGAGACTGAAAAATCCCCCATAGAAAATTTCCAAGTTTGGCAAGTCTGATCGAGATGATAAGCCGAAAGGAATTGCAAAGTAAACTTCAAAGCTTTAAATAATATATTATCAATTCAAGATATACAGTGCCCTGAACGTTGCCTAAAGCCCATCTGACGTTG
>JACSZP010026257.1:0-16792 GCA_016161895.1 Pinna nobilis
AAATATAACGAAAAAAGTATATTTTGAAAATTTTAGGGGGGGGGGGGGCGCACATGACAATACTGTTATCGGGAGATGGTTTTCCTAAGTTGTGAGAACTTGTGCCAAATCCCTTTGCTTTCATTATGGCAATAAAATATGTTCAATTCAAGGGAAACATATTCCTCATCATCTGTAATGCCGATATTCTGTATCGGTCAAACAAAAAGGATGGCGACTATAAACCTTCCGAAGTGTTGCCATCAATCTTACAATATGTAAATATTGGTTATGTATTTTCCTTGCCAGCAGCAACACTCTATCACGGAATATGTGCATGCGATAGAAACATGTTCTCTTGATATTAAAAATCCTATCAACCGAAAGACAAAATCTCTCTAGTCTTTAGCCCCTGCAAGCTGTATTGCATAATTTTGTTTTGTGTGCTTTTAACCATATTGTATTTCATGTGTTTTATATGGGATCATAATAACATAAAACACCAGATATTTTGTTTGTTTATTTTGGTTTACGCCTCCTCGGCAATCGGCAATCTTTCAGTCATATAGTGGCGGCAAGTTTTTATTGTTGGAAGAGAGAGCCCGGTTACACATGTGTCCGAGGAGAGACCACCGGCCTTCTGCAAGTAACCTGGCTAATATTCTCATAAAACCAACTTAGGTTCCAACGAGGTTCAAACATGCGTTGACAAGTGGTGAGAGAGAGTCTGGGTGGTGTAAAACTCAATGCTCTAATCGTTCGGCCACGGCGGCCCTAGCCTGGTGTAAGGTTATCGTAAAAGTATTTTCTGCATGATATTCTATGCCCTATATGTTGTCTACACATGTTTCGTCATTTACTGAATAATAGACATTATTCATTCTAACACCTGTTATACTTTTTCCTCACTTTAGATGAAAAACAAATCTCAATCTTCTTTGCATGTTGTTGTTGCGTTGTTGTTTAACGTCCCACTCAAGAATATTTCACTCATATGGAGATGTCACTGTGTGCCGGTGAAGGGCGACAAATATTGCCTGTGCTCGGCACTGCTGGCCATAAAGCAGGGAGGGTTCTTTAATGTTCCAACACCTACTGTGACACGGGACCTCCGTTTTAACTGTCTCATCCTAAAGACAGGGACGGCCAACCGCAGAGTGGCGCTGCTGGAATCGAACCCCGGACCCCTAAGCTCGAAGTCTAACACGCTAACCACTCGGCCACGGAGTCCCCCGAATCTTCTTTGCAAGTTTTTCTTTCATGCAAAGAACATAAATTGGGAAATGGGGTCACTTTCTTAAAATAGATCAATGCTGTAGGCTGAACGAGTTAGGGATACCACATAAATTCAATGTACTGCTACAAGAAGAAAAGTGCATTTTTTAATCTTAGGAAAAGTTTTAAATATACCCTATAAATCTCGAAGAATTATTTTGATGCCTTTTTTTAGTTGACGAGACATTTCCATCCCAGTAAGTGAAAAATGGATTCCTTGTATTATAATGAAAACTATTCTGAAGGTCGATAACAAAAAGTGGAACGTTTAAAGCATTTGCTTCTATTATTTATTGGTAATGTATAAACGGAAACGTTCAGGGAGATAACAACTTATTTCTCATCATGATGATCTGAATTTATAGAATTTCGAATCAAGATAAAAACTAACACGCCATCTGTTTTTTGTATTTCCGTGCTTGCCAAAGATCAAGATAATGCTGAAATTACAAAGATTTATCTAACTTTGCTTCTCTAGTATCTGTGGTCTATCAACATTGCAAGCAACGTTGAATTGCAAGATTATTCAACGACGAGAAATCAAGTTATTTTCAAAAACATTATCTCACTTTTGAGGCGAAAGGTTTCGCAAAGGAATCTTCATAAATGAATTAGGTTATTTTAAGAATGAGCTAATTAGTACCTATGTTATTCGATATAACATAACTTAGGCACTTTACGCTTTATAAATACGCGAAGCGGTTTATAAAAAAGCGTTAACTGTCCCAAATTATGATATATCGTATAATATAAAGGTACAAATGAACTTCATTCCTTATAATTTAATCCGGTAATGCAAAATTTAACTCATAACTAAGCTGATGCTTTTAATTTTTAACATTTACTTTTGAAGTACCCACGAAATGATTTACCCCAATAGCAACACCTATCTCCGTGGCCGAGCGGTTAGCGTGTTCGACTTCTAGCCGAGGGGTCCGGGGTTCGATTCCCGCAGCGCCACTCAGCGGTTGGCCGTCCCTGTCTTTCGGATGAGACAGTAAAAACCGAGGTCCCGTGTCACAGTAGGTGTTGGTATATTAAAGAACCCTCCCTGCTCTACGGCCAGCAGTGCCGAGCATAAAATGCAAGCAAAAATTTGCAAAATTTATCGCCCTTCACCGGCACACGGTTACGTCTCCATATGAGTGAAATATTTTTGAGTGGGACGTTAAACAACAACGCAACAACATGCAACACCTATCTTGAGCTTCTTGCTGTGATGTTGATGTACCTACATGTAGATATACATCTATAGGAAATTCTGGATCTGCATCAAACATTTCATGCATTGTCTGATCCCAGTGAACATCGTCAGTTGAAACTGACTTTGTGTTATACGTCAGATCAACGTTTGTCAATTTCTTTGTTTACTACAAGTAGCTGACGTCAAACACTTTGAGAGCGTAATACATTTGATGAACATTTCTTCATTGTTGCAAATTGTTCATATGCTTTCATTGGTCAGCTGTTTACATCTTCCCCTTACATTATAGAAAGATTTTATCAGTTTTAAGTGATTATAACTATGAATTAAATGATGCATGCTTTTCTGGAAAAAGTTCCAGCCTGGTTGTGAAGGGGGCGTGTCCTTGACAGCAAGTTATACGAATGTTGCCAAACCAGAATTGACCAATCAAAGCACAGGATACATTAAAGATTAAATTATAAAGCAATATATTGTAATAGGAATAATATATAAAATGAACGTGTTTATCTGGATTCGCTGTAAGTATATTACTGATATATCTAGAATTTGCGCAAGAAACAGGTGATTGAATGTGTGTCTCATCGTACGCTTTATCGTAAAGGGGTTGGGCGAAATAGACACGCACGCAACTAAAACCTGAAACAGTGTGCATCAGAAATCATGAAGGTATTTATACTCTTATTAGCATGTTTCATCATGTGCACACGCTTGGCAAAGAGTAATGGCTATGATGAATTGGACGAAGAAGAATATATACAAAATCATAGAGAAAATTCAATCAAGATTCAGGATTCTTTAATGAAAAAAGACAAATATAGGAAAAACATGCGCCCCGCTCCGAGAATGCCGGTTGACATACATTTTGATTTATTTGCACTTGTCGATTTTAACGAAATAACTGGGGAACTTAAGACCGTCGGAACAATTTTCATAAGTTGGAATGACACTCGACTTTCTTGGAATAGAACAGAATTTGATGAAGTCTCGATAATTTCATTCAGCTTATACCAAGTATGGAGGCCACAGATTTCTATTTACAACCCCCTAGAAAAGTTCAGAGTTATCGGCTATGGTATGGAGAACAGTATAGTGTGGTATGATGCGTCGGGAACAGCGTATTTTTTAGTGGGTGGCGTTTACTCAACCAGCTGTGATCCAAATATAAGGTATTTCCCATTTGACATTCACGAGTGTACAGTAATTTTCATACCATTTGAGAGTATGATATTTAATAAGCAAATTAATAATAATTCAATTCGCATATTTAATCCATGGCAGAAAAATATGCACGAAACAAAAACTGACGACGGAATATGGTTGTATCGGGCACTCGATCCTTGCATTGTTTATTTGAAAGACTTTGATGGTTTCAATGGAGCAGCGTTTCCCGTGCTACTTCAGCGAAGGCCTTCTTTTATTTTAGTTAATGTTATACTTCCAATTATGTTTTTACAGTTTTTGAATGTTTGTGTCTTTTTAACTCCCGTTAAGGCTGGAGAGAGAATATCATTTGCCATAACTATTTTATTATCATTCACCGTTTTTATGATTTACATTGCTGACGTAATACCTCGGACATCAAACCCGATGCCATTGATGAGTTATTTTCTTGTGTTTAAACTTGCATACAGTGCATCTATTGCTGTAGCCTTACTAATCATTACACGTCTTTACCATAGAGACAAAAGTTTTTACATCCCATTCCTATTACGAAAAATAGTTTTTGTGATGGAGTACCTTTTTCATGGGATATGCTGTAGGAAAAAAAATCTAACTGCCGACTTGGATCAAAACCCTGTTGCAGACGAAAACGGAAGTGAAGGAAAACCTGGCGACGACAGTGTGCAATACGCAGAGGTCACATGGGAACGAGTTGGTATAGCATTTGACAAACTGTTTTTATGCATTTTCTTGATTATTGCTATTATTGAATCAATTGTATTTATTTGCAGTCTTTCTGGGAATATGTCTCTTGATATTGAGGTAGGGAAATCAGAGATTTGTGAGAATAATTATATCTAATACTATTTACAATAGGAGAGTTTCGAGGTCATCCGGATTACCGTTATTCAATCCGGAACTACATGCGCCTCGAGCGACTGGTTCCGTAGATGTAGTTCCGCTGTATGTTATAAGTCGTAGCTATACTGAAGCTTGTCTTTCTTTTGATGTTTTTAAAATCAAATTTTACTTGAAACCGATTTAAAAATGATTATCTATTAGTTGATCTCCTGTGAGATACTTATCATGCATTGAAATGCAATTTTTGTTCTTTTACCGGACAAATAAAATATCGCGAACGTAAACTATCCCTAACCGGAAGTAACCTAGCTGGAACCTTCGTTGTGATCTCGCGCAGTAAGTCCATTCTAAAATAACGAAAATGATGGACATGGAACAACTCGAAACTCTCGTATTAAGAGCAAGTTTAGATCAATTGGTGGGGTTCGTGTTACTTTATTTTTAGTTATATGTACATTCAGTTTGTATTTCTGTTTGTAGTGTTGTTTCCTTTTTGTTTTGGTCACAATATAGACTGTCGTTGACTTATTGAATTTGGAATGTCCCTTGGAATCTTCTACTTCACTCCTTTTGAATATTTAAAGTTTCTAGGTTCAAGCATACTTTTGTTCCCCATCTGACTCAGGGATATTTAACTTATATGAGTATGTAACCAAATTTAGCTGAAAATTATGTTGACTTTTGTCATGTACTAGCAGTTTTTGAGTAGTAAGAGATCTATACCGTTCCGGCACCAACTCCGACGCTGGACGTCACTTTTTATGTCTCATTAGGCCAGGGTAAGTCATCTGCCTAACCGAGACTCAAACCATGATCTCTATCTCCGAACCACGATATGCATATTTTGCCAGGGAAAATCTGGACTTTGATAACACAGCCATTGTATCCATTACTCCTTTCCCCTCATCCTTTTGTACACTTATTTACCATTAGGCAATTTCATCAAATTAGTTGATTAACTGAGAAAAGCGAGAGTGCAAACGTCTGTCACTGATGTTCGGTGCTTCCCCCCTTTTCCTGGAATTAGTGGTATCCTTATATAATCGACTTATATCACCATTGTTATATATACCATCTTTTTACTTGTATATAGTACATGTATTTGATTCGTAAATAAAATATCATCTAACGTCTTTGGTTTGAGAAAATAATGGCAGGTAGAACTAATCACCCAGTGATAACAAAATATAAGGGTTTCGTGGTGTACTTGTAATATTTATGTATTTTGACTACTTATTTGTATGCCATGGTTCATGAAATAGAACCCCCCCTCTCCAAACTTTATTGACCACAAAGGACATTCGATCATACATGCACTTGATGAAACTAGAACTACAACTGTTCATTCTGAACCGATTTTGGTCTTTATTTATTTCGTTTTTCAATTGTTATTGTTTACAATTTCTAAAGACACCATTACAAGTACAAAATGACATGCCTCTGCTATTCTTTTTCCAGTAGATAATGAGAATGCATCATGAATTTTGAAACATTGAAAAGGAAATTTGCCTGTCTGCTATGGCTTCTCTTTTTTAATGAGGCAAAAATCCATTTCATATTGCGTGTCTTTTATGCACGATATAAATACATGTGTATATATACATGTATATCACTTCAGCTTTCCTTAATGACGGATCTTTCTTATCGAACTTCATGAACACGATGCTATGGAATTGGAATTCTGCCGAATCAACTTGTATTTAAATTTTAACATAGAATAAGTACAAGTTCTAGAAACTCACTGCGCCCTCTCTGTGACCACGTGACCATCGCTATCTTTATTATCAGTGGCTGTATGGTAAATCAACTTAGTTTTTGTTATGTAAACTTTCAAAGCTTGGTGTTTTTCGTTTCTGTTTTCTTGCCAAAACTCCGCAGAGCAGCCACACAATTTGGAAGGTAAGAGACAGACCATTTGTAACTTGACTGTTACATTCCACGTCTATTGACTGATTACTGGTTCGAATCCATTTGGCGATAGGACTAACTGCGTGGAATTGCGAGTGTTTTCTTTGGGGCGGTTTAAAGACCCCCCCCTCTTTATACTGACAAGTTTTATGTTCAAACATTAGTAGAGATGTCTAGATTTTCCTGTGCTTTAGATGAGAGACTGACAAGCGAGGCACCGTAACACAGTAGATGCCAATATGGCGTTCAGTCGTCACCTCTTGATGACCACAAGATAAAGTGTACTGCATAATCATTTGAAACCCTAAACGGCAATAAGTAACGTTCCCACCTTTAAATTTTTACGAAACTAATTACATTGATAAAAAAGGTGCGCACTACCTCAAACAATATTATTTCTCAATAAAATGGAAAACTGTTAAAGTTGATTCTTATAATTTGATTAGATAAAAGAAATACTTAAGTCCACATTTGAATCATCAAAAATGGGCTCTTTTCATGTCAATAATTGAAAAAATCAACACGAACGGGGAAATAAATTCAGCTAGCTGTGTTGCTCACAGCAACCGCCAAGCATATCTTCCGGCAGCTGTATTGTGAATGTGTTTTTTTTACGTTTACTGAAAGAATTACTTATTCAAATATACATGGAAGCCACAATTAAATAAACGTAGTACTGGCAAACATTCCTGGACGTTGTTCAGTCTAAGGAACCAAAACATTTTATGATATCTAAAATAGTCTTGAAATATGAAGAAACCTCAATGTTTTTATGTCAATTAAATTTAATGATGATTAGTATGTACTATTCTGAGTATACAGCGAGAAAAACGGATTGCACTAGCAAGAATTGTAACACAGATTGTAGAAAGGTCACATGATAAGAGCGTAATATCGAAACAGTAACAATACATAAATAAAAATATTGCTAAAGGATTACAGAAAGAGGATAAGAAAACTGATACAGTACAGAACAGAGTTGAAACAGGTGGGGTTAGTCATAGTTCCTGGTTAAAATAAGATTTGCGGACCTATAAACGATGAATGACCCGTGTTTCCTGTATGTTTATTACATAAATAGATAAATGTCTCTTAAAGAAATATATGACCCCCGGAGCACCTGAACTCGCCCCCGGTTTTTAATTGGGGTTCGTGTTAATCTATTTTTAGTTATAAGTGTATTTGTGTATTTCTGTTTGTAATTTTCTCTCCTGTTTGGTTTTGGCCACGAATTTGTCTTTCGTTGACTTATTCTATTTGGAATGTCCCTTAGTATCTTCTACTTCACCCATTTTAAAAGACATGAAATTATGGCGTCGACTTTCCACGAGCATCGCAATAAATGAATAATTGAACTAAAAGTGGAAAATGTATAAAATAGTAAAACTTATTCACTTCAAAAGCGAAGTAAGTGCAATTATGAGAAATTATGTCGAAAGTACATGACTTCCGATTTTTAATCTTTCTTTTTCTCTTTCTGCCATGCTCGTGGAATAAGTATGGATTTCTACAAAAATTGAACCATTACCAAGCTAGAAGGGGGTTTTCCATGGAAAATTTGCGACAGGTGTGGCATGCCAACAGGAAATACTGACTCCTTCCGGACACCTGGTCCCATCCTATAATGGATTTATAGTTGCTTTCCACGTTGATACCGTTATTGCTCCTCAACGTTTCGTGTTTGTTGGGACTTCTGCAGCTTTGTCTTATTAGTATGACTTCGTAATACTGTATATCAGACATTGATTTATGAAATGTTGGTATGTGTCGTTTGCATCTTCAAATGTAGATTTCTTTATTGATAAAAATCGTGCACTTATAATCTTAGCACGCTCACTCTCGTATAATTTCAATACGACCAGCCGTTTAAAAACTTTTCTTATCGACGAGCATTTGTTAGGAACATGCTAAAGTACGTACATTCTTTGAAAATCATATCTAATACCTTGAACTTTACATTTGCGCTGCAAGTTTCACTATAGATTTTCTCTTGTTTCAAGTTCAACAATGCAATATCTTTTTTTCGCCAACTAACACAGCTTCTGTTTTGTTAAAATCGACAATTAGACCTGAAAAGTTCGAGAAATGTTTAATGACGTTGAGTTAAGAGATACCACATGATCACTTGTGGTCAATGTTGTATCATTTGAGCATTGAACTATATACCTTTCGACCATTGATGTCTGGATGAAGCTTTATGATTGCTGATAAAATTTCTACTACCAGAAGACACCTATTCAGCAACAATGAAACCTACTACCGAACACAACGATCTATGCTATATCAGTTTGTCCAATGTCCATTAGTTCCCATGATCAATGAAAATAATTCCATATTTGGACAGTTGAAATTGTTTTTTTTTTCACTTTATAATATGACTGTATTTAAATCTATTAAAATTATTTTAACCAGCATTTTTTATGTTTTCATATCCTATGATAGCTGTATTTAGAAAACATATTATTGAAATTAAATTTAATGGGTTAACGGGAATGTGATTGCGTAACATGCACGCATAAATATCAGTATCAATGCTTACTTCATCCATTTTTAGGGGTAAAATACGCAGTAACGCTTCCTATCTGGAACACTGAATAATATATCATTATTATAAATAAAAATATATGACTATCGACTATTGAAAATGTCATTATTTTATTTTTTGCCTATTCAAGCTTGCACTGATAAGCAAAATCCACTCGAGTGCGAAATTAGAGTACGCTGATGATAGATAATGATTTCACAAAGTGGTGGTTCGTTGGTTGGTTGCAATTGTTTAACGATATACTCAAGAATATTTCACTTATATGGGCGTCACCGTGTGTCGGGGAAGGGTGACACATTTTACGCATGTCCGGCTCTCAAATACGTAGAGCAGGGAGGATGCAAACACCTACTGTGACACGGGACCTCGGTTTTTACTGTCTCATCTGAAAGACGAGAAAGCCAACCACGTCTTGTTTAGTGCTCGAACCCTGGACCTCACGATTCGTAGTAGACTTCGCTTACCAATAAGCCACTGCGGCCAATATAACGTCAATGAACGGAGAAATTTGCACATCTTTTCTTTCAAGACATGTTTTATCTTTTACAACAACATGTCAAATTGCAATAATAATGTCGGTTACTCACAATCCAACCCCCCAAGAAAGGAAATAATTGTTTAGAAAAATGATAAAAATAACTTGAGTACTGTAACATCAATTCGGTGTACATGTACTTTAAGGTATGATGTGATTTGAAAAGTCTTGAAAAAAGATTTATGTAGAGTTAATAGATACATAGAGCTTTCAAAGGATTTTTTCTTAGTTTTTATTGTATGAATTGGAGCGAATTAAAGACATCAACAAGTAAAAATAAATGGATTTCTATTATCACTGTAAAATGTGCCAAAGATTGAGGAAAAACGAGGAAAATTAAAAGTATTTACATCAATCATTTCCGCGTAATGTGAAAAGAGCATGAAAAGTTCAGGGAGATAAGAACTTTTTTTTTTATTACGAGTCGTCTGAATTTCTGGAATTTCGATAAAAAAGCTGTAATACGTTTTTTTGTGTTATTTTTCATCGTTTGCAAAAAGATCAAAATAAAGACTCTGTTTTACTCGAATGTAATTCCCTTGGATAACCTGTGTTTTGCCTGCAACATTACCCATAACATCCGAAAGTGTTAAGCTACGGCTAAAGCTCAAATTGATAAAAAGGAAAAAAACCGCATGCCCTATTTTCAAGAGATGGAGAGTCCGTTAGTAGAATCTGAGGGGGTCTACGGTTAAGTCCCGTTGTTGTGAAACAGATTCTGCTATGTCTTTAGATTAGATATAAAAATATGAGGTTTCATGCATGGTGCGTGGCGACTCGTTATGACCCAACTGCCCTAAGTGTATTGACCAACTGTTGAAGCCCATCAGAGCATTCGGTGACGCATTCAAACGAGTGAAAGATTCTCTTTATTACTACCACCGCCAGTTATACTACTACTGCTGCAACTTCTACTAATACCTAGTAGGTGGTGACACGTTAAAGAAGCATCCATGTGCTACGGCCGTAAGTGCCGGGGCATATGCAAGGTTTGTCGCCCTTATGATTGAAATATTCTTGAGTGTGACGTTAAACAACAATACAACAGCAACTAATACCTTTTTTGACCACATTCCACAGGGAGTTATAACTAATTTTTACAGTTGTCTTTGAATGTTCTGTTTAATACACCGGCTGTTCTCTGATGAAGTTATTGTGCCAAATTTGAAATTATTCAAAGCTCTCTAAGTCATGTAAATATTTTTTTCCATCTTAGGTAAACGCTTTCCTTTCATACATTGTATAACTTTGTCTATATTTAAGGATAAAACTACGTTTTTACGGGAACTCGTTAGCGCTACCAAAATTTAACTACGTTTTTACATGAACTCGTTAGCGCTACCAAAAAGTATCTTGACATCATCTCAATGACCCTTTTTGCGTAGTTTGAAATATGAACTTATCGTGTGCTGTTACAAATGTATCATGGTAACTACGCAGATCATACCCAATATCGTAGCTACTATTAAAATAGACATTTCTTTTCTTATCTAAATTCAGAAAAAGACAATAATTGTTTCGTTTTGGATTAATTACAGTTTAACTTCAGAAAACCGACCCTTCTAAAAACGGATTTCTTCCTAATTACGATCATACTGACAAAGTCCGGATTTATTTCTTCTTTATCTATATAGAGAAAAACTTCCAAATACCGATCCTTCTGAATTCCGATCATCGGACTGATCTTGACAATAAAAACGGAATAACGTGCTTCAAATTACTTCCAAATACCGGCCTTACTTGTGTCAAATATCTGGAGTTGTACAACAATAAAACAAAATCGGACCCTCCAAAAACCGGACAAATTTTACGGTCCGAACGAGGATCGGTTTTCGGAAGTTTCACTGTATTTTGTATGAATTTTCATTCAGATTTAGTACATTGTATTTAAAACAAAGAGTAGTCTAGAGCAATTCTGACAGCAATGAATTAATCTAATTGACACTTTTTTTTAACTCTATATAGTTTAACGTTTCGTATGTTGAAAAGGACGAAATGTTAATATATAATCAAGACATGAGGCCAGTCTAAGAGATGAATTAATCTTTGGTTATTAAGATTTTAAGTAGTTTAACACATAACGAGACTTTTACACACTTTAGGATAGGTTTACACCATAATTAAACCATACATCAGAACACTGGTCTATGCTTTTGGCTTTTTGCCAAACGTAATGACGTCACATAACCTGGATTCCAACAGCCCGTTCTCTATGCAGACGAAGGTCATACTGCTGAGAAATATTAGTGACGGGAAATGTTTTGATTATCTTCTTTAATCCATTGTTTGCTGTTATGATGTTTCAGTACAGCAGTACAACCGTTATAATGAAGATAATTAAAACTTTGGATGTTTTACTTAATTACCAAGGCCAAGAACTTCTTTTCATCTTTTGCCGACAGCATTTATAGACAACAAAAATGTTTATTAAATTCTTCCACTTGATTTTCATTTGATTGGATTGAAATCCCTAAGTATAAGTATTAAGTCAAAAGTCCTCTCTTTTGGTTTGGGTTCGCAAAACATAATTACTATGATAATGTATTTCGGATTGAACGGAATCCGACTGAGAAACGCTAGAGCAGTGGTCTAGGACCCAGCAGCAAATATGTCGCTATATATGATAATTAAAAATACCTTCATAAATAATTCGAATATACATCCCTGATTTGAAATTTATCATCATTTGTAAAAGTGCTTTGCTTGTTTTGCTACACGATCCTTTCGAGAATAATTTAATCATCTCATTGCAAAGGCAAACGGGATGCAAAGCAAATTCCTGGCAAGGGACTCGGGGAATTAGATTTCAATATTTCAAATGTATCGCATTTCTAAATGGAAAGATGAAACAAACAATGTTGGGCAGATCACGTGATACATCTTAATCTGGATTCTTATCAAAGGAATGAACGTAGTAAAAGCACATACAACGTAAACAAGTACGTGTGAGCAGCAAGAGTGGAGCAGAAAACATGAAGGTGTTTATAGTTGTGGTAGTATCTATCATTTATGCACGCTTGGTAGAGAGTGATAGATTTGAGGAAATGGACGATGAGGAATATATACAAAAGCATAGGGAATATTCAATCAAGATTCAGGATTCTTTAATGAAAAAAGACACCTATAGGAAAAGCATACGTCCCACTCCGAGGGTGCCGATTGAAATTCTTTTTGAATTATTCACTCTTGTGGATTTTAGTGAAATAACTGGGGAGTTAAAGACTGTTGGATCTGTTTTTATAAGTTGGAATGATACACGACTTTCTTGGAATAGTACAGAATTTAATGGAGTCTCGATAATTTCATTCAGCTTAAGTGAAGTCTGGACACCACAGATTTCTCTTATTAATTCATTAGAAAAGTTCAGAGTTATCGGCCGTGATTTGGAGAATAGTGAAGTTTGGTATGATGCGCAAGGAAAATCGTATTTCCTAGTAGGTGGAGTATACTCAACCAGCTGTGATCCAAACATAAGGTATTTCCCATTTGACATTCACGAGTGTACAATAATTTTCATACCATATGACAGTATGATATTTAATAGTCATCTCAACAATAATACGATTCGCTTTAATACTGTGCAGAGAATTGTGACCGATACAAAACAGGATAATGGAATATGGCAGTATCGGGCACTCGATCCTTGTATTGTTTATTTGAAAGACTTTGATGGTTTCAATGGAGCAGCGTTTCCCGTGCTACTTCAGCGGAGGCCTATCTTTATTCTAATTAATGTTGTACTTCCAATTATGTTTTTACAGTTCTTGAATGTTTGTGTGTTTTTAACCCCTGTCGAGGCTGGAGAAAGAATATCATTTGCTATAACTATCTTATTATCATTCACCGTTTTTATGATTTACATTGCTGACGTGATACCCCAGACCTCGAACCCGATGCCATTGATGAGTTATTTCCTTGTATTTAAGCTGGCCTATAGTGCATCAATCGTTGTAGCATTACTTATCATTACACGTCTTTACCATACATTCGAAAGTGTAAAAGTCCCATTCTTATTTCGCAAAACAGTAGTTGGGATGGAGTGTATTTGGCATAAAGTGTGCTGTAGGAAAAATATCTATGTAGACGTGGATACAAGCAATATCATAGACGGAAGTGGAAGTGAAGATCAAACTGGCGATGGCAGTGTACAATGCGCTGTGGTCACGTGGAGGGGAGTTGGCATAGCATTTGATAAACTATTTTTATGTATTTTCTTGATTGTTGCTATTATTGAATCAGTTGTGTTTATTTATTGCTTGCATGGGAATATGTCTCTTGACATTGACACAAGAAAGTCAGAGATTTGTGAGAACAAATATATTTGATACGAATTTTTTTCCTTCTTAAATATTCTATTGACCTTGAAACATAAATTCAGAAGAACTGAATTTAATAATAGAAACTTGTAGGTTGAATCGTGTGATTATTTCTTTGTACAATGTATGGATCATGTGATTATTTGGTTGTACAATGTATGAATCATGTGATTATTTGGCTGTACAATGTATGAATAATTTGATTATTCGGTTGTACAATGTATGAATCATGTGATTATTTCTTTGTACAATGTATGAATCATGTGATTATTTGGTTGTACATGTACAATGTATGAATCATGTGATTATTTGGCTGTACAATGTATGAATCATGGGATTATTTCTTTGTACAATGTATGGATCATGTGATTATTTCTTTGTACTATGTATGAATCATGTGATTATTTGGTTGTACAATGTATGAATCATGTGATTATTTGGTTGTACAATGTATGAATCATGTGATTATTTCTTTGTACAACGTATGAATCATGTGATTATTTGGTTGTACAATGTATGAATCATGTGATTATTTGGTTGTACAATGTATGAATCATGTGATTATTTCTTTGTACAATGTATGAATCATGTGATTACTTCTTTGTACAATGTATGAATCATGTGATTATTTGGTTGTACAATGTATGAATTATGTGATTATTCGGTTGTACAATGTATGAATCATGTGATTATTTGGTTGTACAATGTATGAATCATGTGATTATTTGGTTGTACAATGTATAAATCATGTGATTATTTGGTTGTACAACGTATGAATCATGTGATTATTCGGTTGTACAATGTATGAATCATGTGATTATTTGGTTGTACAATGTGTAAATCATGTGATTATTTGGTTGTACGATGTATGAATCATGTGATTATTCGGTTGTACAATGTATGATTGCTTACTGCCCGTATTAAGAATGTTTAACATGCCCACGTCACCGAAAATCAATGAAAGGGATTAATTATAGTTAACAATAGACTTTAATCACAAATCAAAAAAATTCCCGCTTTTAAAATTTGTAAATATTTTTTTTTTTATCAAGAAATTAAAAAAGCAAAAGTAAACAACTATTTATATAGTTTTGTCTTAGAATTTATTCAACAACATCGGGTAGAGTTGTTCAACAAACGTCAATTTTAAACGAGCCAAGGGCTATATGTTTTACCTAATGTATTTTACTGTGAAACTTTGATATAAATACATTCTTAAAAGAAAATCAGTCTTTATAGAGAGGTGGTCTGTATTCAGAAGTTGGTTTGTACACAAACTTTATTATTTGAGAGAGCAAAGAAATAGTGGTCTTTGCGACAAGGTAGTCTATATATCGTAGAGTACCGTAAGTTCGTTGGTATTCTTTGATTCGTGGATCGGAATCAACCACGAGCTTTCTCTTGTGATGTGTAAATAAACACATCTTTGTCACTCAGCCACGTTACAACATTCTGGAAAGTTGATCAAAATCCTGAATTATGAAAATTTGGACCAAACAGGTAAAATATATGAAATTGAAGACAAATGACGTAAAAATCTTTTGGTTTCACTATTCCCTTTTCTATAGATAGTAGAGTCGCCGTGTTACCGGCCTGCGGTGTGCAGCACACCAATGAAAAGATGTCGTCTACAGACATCCGCCCTTTAACTATGAATATTCAGTTTCTATGACGACATTTAGAGCAACACTATTCCAAAACGCGACGTGGCTTTGGCTCGAATCCCGGACATTTCGATTCGAAGTCGAACACTTTATCCGCCACGGCGGCACAATGATGTAATGTAATACAGTGCATACCACAAAATAAGATAAGAAAAATATATTATCATGTTTCACACTAAAATACCACTTCAAGTCAGATTAAATACAATTTTTAATGTAGGGTATAAGAATATTTTCCGAACTCTTAAATGTACCACTTAGTTCCTTTAATGAGACAAATATTCTATATTCAACATTTTGTTTGCGTTATTAAGTCTTGAATTTCGCCATTTCTTTATAGATAACTTTCAATTTAGTTTACTAAGTTATATGTCACGACGTATCTCTGTTATCGGACTTTATGATAAAAATATAGAATTTGAAATCTGCTGATTGACATGTACGAGCCCACTTGGCTCGAAAACACATGGATGCTGAACGGTAAAATTTTCTCTATCATTAAACGATATTCTTATGTAAAATGCCTCAGGGGAAAAATACATATAACTATTACCAGTCTTGTTTGTATACCGATATGCTTGCTATTGCGTTTTTTTTCGTTTTTCTTTTCTTTGTCTTTTCTATGTTTCTATCTCTTTTGGGGGGGGGGGGGGGGGGGGGGGGGGGGGGGGTAGCATTCTGGAAAGTCGATAAAGGGCTGGGTTTTTCTGTCCTTCGAATGTGAAAACAAACAACGACGCGCCGTATCTGTAGTAGCCTGTAAACAACGCTGACTGTGCGATAAAGTTGTGAAGGAATACTCTTGAGTGCTTGTTGATGTTCCCCACAACCGCTAAAATAGATTAGATACGGTTACTGTCACTGCAATTTGTTATATGCGGAATTCAATAATAAGTTAGCTTTACGTATATACAACGAGAAAAACAGGTGGAACAAGCAAGAACTTCAACCCAGATAATGTTGATGTCAGTTCATATAAACAAATCATTGATACTGTAACATCACTTATGTGAAACCATTGATAACTGATGACAGAGAAGACGAAGATAGCTTCAGATACAGTACAGAGAAGAACTGGCATATACAGATCCCAGTTTCACTGACACTTGTGAAATTCTACATGCAGACTGCATGGCAATGTCTGTATGTTCATGATATAAGAATATCCCCTAAGAAAGATAAATCTCACACTCCTATTCCGTTCGTTTGTTATAATTCAAGTTACGCAAAATTGAACAATCCATCAGAGTCTATAAACCATTTAGGCTCTCACATTTCGTCAAGCAGGTTCAACAAAGTTAACTGGCCGAAGGCCGGTTGTCCCTCTTAAGGTGGATATAT
>JACSZP010026265.1:3405-13464 GCA_016161895.1 Pinna nobilis
TCTTTTTTGGGGGGGGGGGGGGTTGTTTGTTTGAACTTTTTTTTTTTTTTTTTTTTTGCTGACATGAGACAACAGTTTTTTTTATGGACGGTCAATGACAGCAGCCTCTACTAAGGAAACTTAACTAAGAGTCTAATATTTAGAATACCATAACCATATTTCTGTGGGCTGGATATGTATCAAATTATGGGATATGTTACGATTTTCCTGTACATATATATACATGTAAGTGCAGTTTCAAGAGAAATGTTGACATGACTTTTGTGAATTGTATCCAACTGATATTTGACAATTTTATAATGTGGCAACAAATTTACTTCTAGGCCTTCTTACTAAGAAGATTTAAGAACACACTTGTGATAGCAGAACATGATAATGAAGCTCTTGTTCCTGCCACATTAAACACAATCACAGCAGCTAGCAAACTAGGGGAGGTAACTTGTCTGGTCGCAGGAACACAGTGTGCTAAGGTATGTACTGTAATAAGAAGTCTTATACATACATGTATAATAATCGTACATTACACGGATCAGTATTTATTTGTATCATCACTGCTTAGAATAAATATAACCTTGTTTCCAAGGGTCTGTTTGGCCATCAATAAAAAATTGTTGGTTTTATTACTGTTATTGACTTATTCAGCTAGTACCCTTTAAATTCAAAACTAGGATCCATTATGGACACATAGATTACAATGTACAGTCAACTCCACAAACATTAAGATTGCATATGAGAAGCTAACGGTTGTTACAAGAAGATTTCTATCATCTGTGCACTTTCCATGCATTACTTTGTAATTCCAAATAAAGAAGATTGGCTTTAATAGCGAGACAAATATCTTGCTCCCTTCAGCTTCGTTATATGTGGAGTTGACAGTATATTTTTCATTTTATATGGCTTACAAGTACAATTTTTAAGAAAAACAACACCTATAATAATACAGATAGTAATTAATCACAGACCAAAAGTCTGCGTTGCATCACAGCAAAACAGTTCATGGATGGAATAATCCAATCTAAGGATTACTTAGTGCCTAAAATGTTTTCAAGGAGTCATAATTTAATAATTAAATTGATATGATATTTCAGGTTCACGCCACATAATGAAATTCTAGCAAAATGCTAAAAAAAAAATTTAGAAATTGGCTCAAAAATATTGTTTTTTGCTAAATATTTTGCTCAAATGATATTTTGTAACAGTCAGAGGAAAAGCATCCCTGTGGCAATATATTGATAAAATACAGGTAAAATCTGATGTCTTCCCTGACTACTTTTTATCATTGTTTTGCTCCATAAAAATTCATTTGGCTCAAATAAATTCAGTTTGGCTAATTATTTGGCTAAAAAATTTGAAACCCTGGTGTGAACCCTGTATTTATTTTTTGAATGTTCCTCTTAATTACATATGCTGAAGTAAATATCAGTGTCAGGAATCAGGTAGGCCTACAGGGAAACTTCTCAAGAGATGCTAGTCACTTTTGGGAGCAGTTTTCCATTTTTAGTGTTGAAATCCACACCAATCAATGTTTTCCTTTTGAGTCCTTCAGTTTTGCACTACAATAGGTTCCCCTTGGAGATACATGCAATGTGTACTGTACCTGTAACATTTTTATGTAAAGTGACCCAAAGAATCATTAACTGGCCTGATTTAACATTTTAAGTAATCAAGATACATGTACATGTAAGATGGTGTGGCAATTATAGTATGGGAGTAATACAGATGGCATGGTGCCCATGGTTAAATGAAAAAATGTGGTAAAACAACAATGTTATAAACCTAAAGAGAACACTTCTTCTTATAAAGAGCTAAAGAGAACACTTCTTCTTACACCTGTAAAGACCTAAAGAGAACATTTCTTATAAAGAGCTAAAGAGAATGCTTCTTCTTACAAAAGTGTGTAATGCAAGGTAGTTTCCCAATCTAGATCATTAGATGACTTTCTGGTCACATTGTATTGTTGGTATAGTACGCATTCATTCTATTGATAACAGTACCGTAATAGGTTCTTATGGTCTGATAAATGAAAACTTGTTTGGGGGTTTGATATTAATTTCAGGTCTTAATTAATCAAAATAATTAATTTTGATGAAAATTATGATGTTTTTTCACACAACTATGTAATCTAATTTGGTTTCTTAAAGAAGAAAAGTTTCTGTACTGACACCCAATATGGCCACCAAAGAGGAATGACTTGGAAAATAATGATAATTGAAACCTATTTCTTCAACTGCGGCTCTCACTGTGCTCCTTTGCTATGCCTTATTGCACAGAGATCTAATGAAACCTGAAGTAGAGGTCAAATGATATGACCTTGTTCAGAACTTCTCATGTGTATTATAAAACCATATAGATGACTCGTGTCTTCAATTTCTGTTGCCTATAATACACAGTATAAGACCTCTAAAACATATTTCAGTTGATCTCTATTGTACACAGTATGCAAAAGGAGCACATTTAACATGTAAGTTGAATCAGGTAAATTTACATATTCTTTAATTAGTAGATTATATGTATGTTATTGTTTTATTTTTTGTCACAGGTAGCAGAACAAATAAGCAAGGTGAATGGAGTTAAAAAGGTCTTATTAGCTGACAATGCTGCATTCAATGGATTTATGCCAGGTATTTTATTATAAATGTGTGCATATGATATAATTTCAGGTCATAATTATGCCAGGTATTTTATCATAAATGTGTGCATATGATAAAATTTCAGGTCTTAATAAATCAAAATAATTAATTTTGATGAAAATTGTGATGTTTTTTATGTATGACAGACACACACCAATGTAATGTAATGTTTGTACATTTATAACTCACCTCCCATTGTATCAGTATCCACACTGAGGTCAGTTTTCTACTAAGGAATTTTGGATAGCCTGGGGATATTAAGAGTGTGTTATGCCTAAATGGGAGGCATGTACATGTACAGTGGAGTTGGTCTATAACAAAGTCAGAGGGGATTGACTTCCAACTTTGTTATAGGCATTCTTCGTTTTAAGGATCAGAATTTACGGCATATATAGATAAATAGTAATTCTTTTCGAGGAATTTATCCCTCTTCATAATAGCACTGAATTTGCTTTAAGCCGATTCGGTATAGACCGACTCTACTGTGCATGTAGATCATAAATTGCTCCACACAATAATTTAGAGTTCGTTTGGCCATTGAGATGTGTTATATGAAATATATGTGTTACAAATTAATCTGTGTATCACTCTAATTTGGTAAACCATTGCTAGATCTGTAAATGAGATACGGGTACCGTTGTAAAAGAAAAAGATAGAGCAGGACTTAGGTAGATAGCTTGGTGGTTAATTGAAATAGCATGATGGTATAACCACACTGTCACCATAAGTGCCAGAGGAGAACACTGAATTATAATAAGTTCTATGTCTTAGCCATAGCTAGGGTGACCAAACTTGCTATATATAGATATGATGCATTTAGATGTGTACAGATGAAATGTAATTTCATATTCAACCCATAACCCTTATTTTCTGCTTGAGAGGACATGTTAAGAAAACTTGTGTATTCTAGAACAACCCTAGAAGTACAGCTTTGTAATTTTTGATTTTCCTGAATTCCTCCAAATAATCGATGTTGTGCAGGAAGTAATGTGTTCATTTCAAAGCCTGTATAATGACTAGTTTTCACACTTACACATTTGCTGTTGGTATTCACAACTCTATAATAATAGGGAATTTGCATAACAGGTGATTTCTACTTGAGTGCAATCCATGTGGATAGTGGAAAAAATCCTTTTCGCCTGAGCCATATGCTAACCCTTTCAACACCACAGACCAAAATAGACAGGTCCAGACAATAGAAAAGAGCATACCATTCTGATACTTGGGGTTGAAAGGGTTTCATGTAACAAATTGTTTAACCTTGTGAACTTGATGTTATTCAGAATCTGTTTATGTACTTTACTATATATTATAGTCATATCTTTTTAAATAGCAGATGATGAGGCCTTGTCATATTTGACATTTTAAGTTTTACTGGCAAGTCTTTCCATCTGAACTCAGAATTTTGAAATTATGAGCTTGACCTTTATGCTTTGAACAGCTTGAAATTATTTTAGTGTCATACCATGACCTTTTCTTGATGCTTATACATGTACATTTATTTCACAGTCATACCAATCTCAAATACAGTCTAACCTACCTGGACCCAAATTAAGGGACTACCTGACTTATGTCACCTAGATGTGAGACTCAATAAGTGGAATTTATCTTTACAAATAACCAGAATTAAGAAATCACCTGTCACACATAACCATGGTTGCATCTTCCCCTGGACAATCTATTTAAACAGATTAGATTGTTTGTCTTAATCTTAAAAAATGATAATTCTGTATTAACTTTCAGAGTCACTAACTCCAGTACTCTTGGCAGCCCAGAAGCAGTTTAACTTTACACACATCCTGGCGGCTGCTACAGCTTTTGGAAAGGTGAGTTTTTTTTTATCAAATAAACATTAAATATTAGTTATGATATTTTGTGTTGTCTGCTTAGGGATGTGACCTTGTGACTCATTCAAAAATTTGAGATTTCTTTTCTTTTAAACTGTTTTTCCACTCTAAGTCAGATATGTTTAGGAGATCTGTTTTTTTCCATTCTAAGTCAGATATGTTTAGGAGATCTGTTTTTCTACTCTTAGTCAAATGTGTTTAGGAGAACTATTTTTTGACTCAGATGTGTTTGGGGGAACTTTTTTCCACTCTGATGTGTTTAGGAGAGCCATGTTGCTTGTGTGCTTGCCTTCAGATTGTGAAGTCTTGGGTTTGAATCCGCTTGGCAGAAATGACTAGCTCTTCCTGTTATTTGGTTGAGACAGTAAACACTGAGGTCCCATGTAGTCATAGTCAGGGGTGTGATATTGGGAAAATTACTAGTGGCTTATTTTATAAGAGGGGCGTTTCAAAAGTAATATCATTTGTGCAATATTGTTGTATATGTTAAATGTACCCAATGATAAAACTACCCTGAGTGGATAGAACAATTATTGAGACATAACACACTTTAATCTGGAGCCCATTTGTTCACTTACATTGATATATGATACAGTGTGCACTCTTTTATAGCGTATTATTATATACATGTACCTATCAATATTCCGAGTTTTGATACTGTTGATACCCAGAGTGTGATCTGACTTTCCGGATCACCACACTGTGGTTTTCTGAATCCATATCATTTCTCTCTGAAACTGATGACGTAGTAAATAAATAAGCACTACTTTCCCCATAGCAACAATACCAGAAGTTACCACTATCAATGAATATAATTCCATATTTTGACATTGATATTTTTTTGCGCAACAATCTGTTGCACTAAATCTGATGATTCTGAATAATTATTGACCAAATTACTTTCTCCAGCACATGTTAATGTGCTTATAAAAAGAGCCCTAGTCCATCAACATCCCAGCCACCTTTTTAGCATTGCTCACACCTTTGCGCCATATTGAATGTTCTCATATTCAGAAATAAATGACATATACAAATGTATCTGCATTCCAGAGTCTTGTACCAAGAGTTGCAGCTAAGCTTGATGTTTCCCCTATATCAGATATAATTGGGATCAAAGACCAGGAAACATTTGTGCGCACAATTTATGCAGGTAATCAGTGTGATGTAGGCTGGAACAAAGAAAGTCTTAATGTGACAGTAGTGAGATGAAACAAGATGAAATTATCTCTAAACAGATTCAGATTAATAATGGGGACCAGATTCATGTTTGGTCTCCGACATTCAGAAGTTTTCAATATAAAATCACATGATATCACCTAGTCTAAGTTAGTGCTTTGTAGTTGCACATATTTTGGAAATTCTCTGATTAACTTGTATGATGTTCAACTGTTTCGACAAATATTTCTTGCAGTTAACTTTAACCATAGGCAACTATGCTTTCTTGTAGTACTGTACTGTGTTATGATCTGATATAATGTATAAACACACTTTTTCTGTTTCCTGTGTATTCTACGTGCAAATTATTGTTCACACAATTTCAGAGTAGAAAATTGAAAATTATTTGTAGGATCAGTTATGATCTTGAAAATTTCTTCTCTTGGTTAAAGAACATCTACTGTGTACAGAATTTTCAGTTGATACCTGTTTATATCAGAATTAGGAGACTTAAGGGTGTCTCCATGGCCAAATGGTTAGAGCAATGCGCTTTAAACCACTCAGTCTCTCACCTCTAGTCAGCTTGGGTTCAAGCCTCACTGGATCATAAACTGATTATGTGAGAAAGTTTGCCAGTATACTTGCGGAAGGCCATTGGCCCCTTCTGGGGCACATTAGTAACAGGCTTCTGTCCTCCAACAATGAAAACTGGCTGCCACCATATGACTGAGAGATTGTCGATCGTGAAATAAAGCAAAAACATACAAAACAGGGGGCTTAATTAAGCTTAAGATTTTAGATTGCTTTTTCAATTTTTTGTCATTGTAAACTGTTTAGCATATACCACTTCATGTATTAAGAGCTCTTTTTGAATTGAATAATAAACCCTTTATAAGGCTGAAAATGCAGTACATCAAAAAACAGTATTTTAAGATTATAAATGAACTAAAATATATGGTTCTTTACACCTTGTAAATCATTGTATCCCTCTAATGACACCATAAAAACCCAGGTCTGGTGTCACAGTAGGTGTCAACACATTATAGAACCCTCAATGCTCAATGACCATAAGTGCAGAACATGAACCGTATTTATATCCCTTCACTGGCATATGATGACGTCTCCATATGATTGTAATTTACTTGAGAGATATTTTAATCAACAACACAATAACAATAGAGATGAGCACATTTTTTTTCAGCACCAAATTTTGAGAATTTATTTTGTGTTATATGGTAAATATGACAATGTTAAAGAAAATATGAATGTATTATGCTCCTTCATTGTAATTTTGTGTTTTCCCTTAATCAGGAAATGCCATTCAGACTGTGAAGTCAAAAGATGAAGTCAAGCTTATTACAGTGCGTGGCACAGCTTTTGAGGCTGCCAGTGCAGATGGTGGTAGCGCGGCATCAGAGAATGGTATGTTCACTCAGCAATAATTAGGGGATACAACCTGTCTTAAGAGGCCACCAATTCAGCCTTGCAAATGTGGTCTTTTAAGTCAATTGATCTTTCATGACAGGTACTATTTATGTGATTATGTAATAAAGATGCTCTTTACTTAAGTGGTCTCTCATGACAGAATTCTCTCAAGACAGGTTCCACTATATTCTGGCAGTGATTTTATATTTCAATCATTTATTAGCCTTTGGCTTATTAAATTACCTTTCATCTGTCGTCGATCACCCGTGATCTGTCATCCATGGTTAGTTGTCCATCCTTAAGCAATATCTGTTATCGCTATTTCTCAGAAACTACTGAAGGGATCTTTCTTAAACTTTGCATTGATGTTCCCCATGAGGTCTAGTCTTGCATGCTACATTTTGGAACTGATCCTTAAATAATAACGGTCCAAAAGGGGAACTCAGGTTTTAAAAAGTTGATCCCAGTATCAATATTTCTGAGAAAGTTATAAAGGGATCTTCATCAAGTTTTGCATGATGGTTACCCAAAGGATGAAGTTTTGTATGCCACAGTTTGGAATTTGGAGCTCCAAATAGCTTGAATTTGAAATAAAAAGTTCATTTATTGAAGGCACACAGAGAACTTAGAGTAAGAAGGGAAAAGAACAGTTTTTTTCATAGGTCTATCAAAGATCTAATAATGGTGGGCATCAAGATCCTTGTAGGATCTCTTGTCTGTGATTAAACTAACACAAATGCTGAAATTTGATTTTTTTGTTGTTGTTTTATGGTATTATAATCACAGATTTTTAGCTCACCTGAATTAAAGGTTAAAGTAAGCTTTTCTTATCACATTTTGTCCGTTGTCCATCCGTTTGTCTTTAAACTTTGAACATTTTCAACTTCTCCTTAAGAACCACTGAGCCAATTTCAATCAAACTTTGAACAAAGCATCCTTGGATGAAGGGATTCAAGTTTGTTCAAATGAAGGGTCAGGCCCTCATCAAAGGGAAGATAATTGAGAAACATTACGAATTGAGTGGTGTCTTTAAAAATCTTCTTTAGAACCACTGGACCAAAAATCACTAAATTTATGTGGAAGCATCCTGAAAGAGTGTAGATTCGAGTTTGTTCAAATGGTGGCTGCTTGGTCAAGATGGGGTTACACTAGGGGCCTAACAATATAGGTTTAATATATGTTTATAAAGGAAAATAGTTTTAAAAATCTTCTTCTCAAGAACAGCAAGTATACAATTTATCAAATTAATGAAGGAGCATCATTATAAAGTGTAGATACCATTTTGTACAAATAGTTGTCCCCAGAGTTAATTTGGGGCCACAATAGGGGCCCAAAGTTGAACATAGGTTTATATAGGAAAATATCTTGAAAAATCTTCTTCACAAGAACAGTAAGTGTACAATTTATCAAATTGATGTGGGAGCATCATTATATAGTGTAGATTCGAGTTTGTTCAAATGGTGGCTGCTTGTGTCAAAATGGGGTTACAATAGGGGCCTTGCGTTTAACATAGGTTTATTACCGAAAATAGCTTTAAAAATCTTCTTCTCAAGAACAGCACGTGTTCAATTTATCAAATTAATGTAGGAGCATCATTATATAGTGTGGATTTAAGCTTGTTCAATTGGTGGCCCCCAGAGTCAAGATGGGGCTTCAATATGGCCCCAAAGTTTAACATAGGTTTACATAGGAAAATATCTTTAAAAATCTACTTCACAAGAATAGCAAGTGTATAATTTATCAAATTAATATGGGAGCATCATTATAGAGTGTACATACTAGTTTTGTACAAATAGTTGTCCCAAGGGTCAAGTTGGGGCCACAATAGAGGCCCAAAGTTTAACATAGGTTTATGTAGGAAAATAAATTTAAAAATATTCTCAAAAACAGTTAGTATACAATTTATCAAAATGATATGGGAGCATCATTATATAGTGCAGATACAAGTTTATTCAAATGGTAGCTGCAGGGGTAAAGATGGGGTCACAATAGGAGCAAACATTGTAACATAAGTTTATATTGGAAAATATATTTAAAAATATTCTCAAGAACAGCAGATGTAGAATTTATCAAATTAATATTGTAGCATCATGATAAAGTGTAGAATAAAGTTTGTACAAATGATGGCCACCGGGGTCAAGATGGGGCCACAATAGGAGTTCAAAGCTTAAGAAATGTGAGGTTCATCTTTGACCATAACTTTCTATAGTGACACATTGTAGATCCAAAATTTCTGCTTCTCTGTGAAGTGTTCTGGTGAGCGATGTGGCCCAGTGGGCCTCCTGTTTTTCTGGATATCTACATTCTTATACTAAGCAGCCATATTGGATCTAGAAAGTATGCGAAAATGACATTGTATTTTGGGATTCTGATAAATTTACTTTTCCGTTCATGATGCAAATTGTTAGATCAATCCACACTGTTTAGCACAAGGACTGCATAGTTGTAAGAGGCAGGGGTAGACAAGGTGGATAAATATGAAAATGTTATGGTATGATTATTTTCATAAAGTATTATGTTGCGTGGAATTTGCATCATATTAACCATATCATTACTCTCTTGCAAATTATTTGCATCTTCCATTTGAAAAACGGTGTTTGCATAACATATGAATGAGAATTTTTTTTTCTTTAGTCAATTTCAAGTAATATTTAATATCTTTTGACTATTCTGCAAATTACTTAGCTGTCGTTAAGGGGAACCAGTTCATGACGTTTTATAGATATGTAACCTGGAGACTTACGTACTTTATGGGTATTTTTAACAATGTTTATTAAAATCAGTTTAACAAATGTGCTAATGAGAGAGCTGGCAATATTAATTAAGTGTGAGGATGAGGTCAGAGTAATGGTATCAAGAAGGTAAATGTGTAATTGCCCTTATTTACAGAAATTTTTAGAGTTCTTAGAGCTCTTTAGATTTTTTAGCTCACCTGAGCTATAGTCATAGCGCACCGTCCATCGTCCGTCCGTCCGTAAACTTTTCACATTTTCAACTTCTTC
>JACSZP010026276.1:0-18081 GCA_016161895.1 Pinna nobilis
TTAATTGATAGAAGAATATGCGTGAGTAACATTGGTGTATTTTCTAAACTTTTTTTGAAAAAGAGATGATGACAGCGTAGAAACGAAGACGTATGAAGAGATATATGAAGCTTCAAGTCAGGAGGAATACGTTGTTTTAGTCGTATTAAAAAACGATTTCTCAATGAATAACAATTGAATCTCAATCGGGATGAGAACAGTTGCCAGAAAAATTCGTTTAATCAAAATCATTTTGAAATAAGATACGAAAATTACTCTAGGTCGTTCAAATGAAAACAAAATAACGACAAAGTCGTGAACATTTTAGAATATTTAATCGGATTTCCGACGCCATGGTGACTGTACATTATATTAGTTCTGGATGAAACTGTTTCCCTGAATTTAACTATATTGACAGCAATGCATTTTTTACAAGTTAATCAACTATCGATCACATTTTATAGCTGTTGTGTAAAAATCTGGATTCCACTATGGTGTTAACCATGGTAAATGCAAGAACAAATGCAATAAAATTTAACCCCAGCGGATATCACCTGTGCTGTCTTCTAGTAATCGAGCTGAAATGGTCTGAATTTGCTCGCTTAAAGGAATGGTCACGGAACTTTTTCTAAACCGGGAGACGTCTGCTAAAAGAAAAAAAGTTTCACTTCTTGTAGCAGATCGCATGCACAGCGCCAATCGTACTACAAAATATACAGGTTCAATATCAAACCAACTTAAATCTTTGTTGAGATGCGCTCTTATACCAGGCAGCCATGCCAGAAAATTCAAAAACTGCCAGTGGAACTTTGATCCGGATTAACCGAGCGTTCCATTCGTGGTTCTGCTGGTTTCCGGGGTTAAAACTATTTAATAGTTACCATTTTAAGTACTTTGTGAAATGTGATGAATTTGGATCACAGAAATCCATGCATTGATGTCAGAAATTCGGAGTTCAATATGAGTATAGTAGGCTACAATATCACCCGCTAAATGCAGATCAGGCCTAGAATTATTGGAAAAAAATTAAGACTGATAATTTATCAAACATGTGACAAAAAACTTTTGAATCAAGTTTTGCTTTTTGGGAAATCCAAGCTAGATCACTAAAACAAGAAGCTGGATCTGGTGTCTTGGAGAACTATGGACTACAAATCCGGTGAATACTGGTCATATCTACCATGACGTTGCAGATAATTTAAAAAAGGGTGTTGTGAGTACTTATCTAAATCATTTTTAGAAGACTCAAAAACCACTATCAAACCAGTAACGAAAGCGGAAAAGCGAAAAGTATAAAAGAATGTCAATAAGACAGAGCACTTGGCATGAAGAAAACAATGAGACTATGTGCTTCAGGAGACTGAAAAGAACACTTTATGTCCCTTTTTGCCACGGCATTTAAATGTTTTATAGGAAAATCCAATCGTATTACCCATTAGTACTAGACCGATAAATTGTATATAATTTCTTTAATATGAATATTATGGTTGCGATCTGAATTCCGAAGAGATTTGCAATCGCATGCATTTAGATAAGATTAAATAGATAGGATGTACAGCTAATTTTGTCTACATGAGAATTTCCACTGATTAGCGTCAGATTTAAAGTGCATATTTTATACAATGAAGATAAGATATTGCAATATTTCTACTGCGTTGGTATTTCGGAGAAGGAATATCGATATGATGTACACGATAAAAAACGAACGTACGATTTATGGAATTAATTCATGCATGAAACCCTACTTAAAATGTTTTTATAGCGGCGTTAACATTTAATCTCTGAATAAAACAAAAATACATTTATATATGGAATTTTTACATTCCAACTTTCTTTTCCATGTCCAAAAATAAGGTGTTATGATTTTTTTTTATATTAGTCAAGTTAGTAAACGCTCAAGTTTCAATGTACGTACGTACGCACGCACGCACGCACGCATGCACGCACGCACGCATCTAGACACTCATTACACATTTGTGTGTACATACATAATTTTGAATTATCGCCTCTCTATAGTCTTTCCCGCATAGATCATTAAATGTTTATTCATTCATCAGTAAATTGTAAAGTATATTTTCATCACATACATTGAACGATAAGGCAAAAGTAACGAACATTGATCGTTCTCATAATTCTAACAACGGGTATGAAACAAGTCAGATAGCATTCGACCTAATGAGAATACGTATTGGCAAACCAGATATATTACACATTAAATATACAATTCATGTAGTATCAAAATTACGACCGTCCCATTACGATTGATTTTATTCCTAGGAGTATTTCTACAGCCAGTATGTGTTTTTGGAACGATAGATCTTATTTTTACGAATCAGCAGCTTTTATTTCATTCGCGAGATCGAATTCTTAGCGAATTTTGATCTGAACAAAATACGCTTTATTTGCACTTTTTTTTAAGTCGTCGGTCAGAAAGATTCAAAACGATAACCTTATTTTAGGGAGTATGAAATCTGTTGTTTTTAGAAAAAAAAACTAAAAAATAAATTGGACACATTCAAAATTCAAACATCGAACAACAGACAGCACCAAAACAAAATGTGACAGTACTGCAAAGAGCAATAAACGGAACAATGCATGACTAGAAATAGAATAACACGAACCAACTAAAACTGGGGTGATCTCAGGTGCTACGGAAGGGATAACAAGTATAAATGAGATGTTTGTGAATAAACATGGACTAACTACAGATGAATTGCTGAACTCGACTCCCTGACTACGTATCATGTTTCTAAAGAAATGCAACATCATGCTACCTTTCCCTCGGAATTTATGATACCCATGCAATATGTATGAGTATCACCTCTATTTTCACGACTTCTGATTAAGATTTCTTTTCTGACCTGTGAGTTTTCACAAATTCCCTTGTTTATATATAAGCCATGTGTTTCCGCTAAGTGTGAGTGTATTGCAGTAATTGCACGCTTTAGATGATAATTTGATCATGAGTAATAAATCAAATTTGTCGGATCATGCTTTCATGTAAATGACCATTTATTGAGATTACCACAGAACAGATGGACTTGTTTATGATTGTGCTATTTCTATGAAGGTCATTTAGACATAGAAATCTTGTGGGAGTTTAAAAGGAAATTGAAAACACGACTGTGTCCGTTTTTTGGTATATAGTTATTTCTGAACACTTGTTGATAGAATTATTATTAGAATCGATTGCACGTTCTATTTACATCTAATGTACTGGCAAATGAGATCACAGTAATTATTGGCTTTATAGTCAAGCTTACATTTGGCCCTGTTTACGATGCTAGAGATTTGTTTTCAAACAAGATTCCTATTATGATCTTGCATTTTCAATTAAACTATCGAATACATTCAAAATGCTAAATTGGTCTCAAATACATGTGTAGTTCAATTTGAGTTCGGAAATGAAAGCAGCATTCCTGTCATGCACATATCTGTCTTGTTATTTGTATCGGTTGCTGTGAGCAGGTGCTTGTAAAATGAGAAAAACTAGAATTATGTTACACACCTTCACATATGCGTAAAGTGGAGGGTAAACACAAGCTCATTGAAAGAATATTCAATACAGTGTATTTTTTCTCCTCAGAGACAGACAAGGTTTTGCTAAGATATTCAATATACATATAAATACAGGTAAATGCTTGGATTATATCTGTGTGTTTATTATTTTCTTCGACTTAAAACTAAATTGATGTCTTTTTCTCTCCCTTGATTTTTCATAGTTTACATTTATTTCATGGAAATACGAATATATCTTATTCAGGTTAAATGTTGAAGAATGAGCTCTCATCTTAAAAGGGGAAACTAGAACATACCAATGGGCATTCAAAACTCAATAAATCAACGACAGACAATACCATGGCCAAATATAAAAAGACAACATTACAAACAGTGATACTCACAGTAACAGATTTAACTAAAAATAGAGTAAAACGAACCCTACTAAAATCCGGGAGTGAGTTCAGGTGCTCCGGAAGGGAAAGCAATTCCTGCTTCACGCGGCTCCGCCGTTTTTTTTTTACAAAATACAAAAACATGTTGATATTTCTTAATCCAAGAGAGTACAAACATGATCGATAATTTATCACTTTTTTAATACCACATCTCAGATTAGAAAAATATGTTATCACGACATGATTGCATAAGTGTCTGCAACATTGCGATGTACACAAGGAAATTACAAAATCTCAAAGGTTATCGTGTTGATGCTCTCCCACCTGCTGTCGGTATCATGCTCACGCGATTCTAAAATTACATCTGATCAAAAACAACAAATCTGATATCTAGATGTCAATTGAGTACATACTTTTATTTGGATATTTGCTATATTATAAATCATTTTTATTTGTCAAAAGTGAAACATTTACTGCTTTTTGATGGTATGTTGTATTGGCTAACATTGCCTTCGAATCCTTTGTATGGTGTTCATTCTATGGAAACATTTCACTGATTGTGTCTTGAGGAATATATTGATTTGAATTGCATACGGACTCCAGGCGAATTTGAAAGCGGGATGGAAGAGTTTACCAGTCAGAGGACGATGATGTTTACCCCCAATACATTGTTGGCAGAGTTTATTCTACATAATTTAACCCGTAAGACTTAGAGAGTATATGATTATTCTTTGAAGTCGAGAGAGTAGAACAAACATGTATATACATATGTACTTTAACAAACATTTTTAGATCATCTTTGATATTAAGTTAATTACTCCAAAGAACATATACATACATTAGAAACAGTATTATAGGTATGCGACTATACATGTATATATATATTTTTTTTCAAGTAATCACATGTTATGAATAGATATGTTTCATAAAAACAGAAACGATTAAATCTTGCAAGATGCAGAAACTCATTTAAATTGATGTTGATCTAAGCTGGCTGCGAAGACGGATGGTAAAATCGAATCTACAGGAAAGACTTCAACTCACCAAACTCTGTGGCCGAGTGGTTAGCGTGTTCGATTTTGAATCGAAGGGTCCGGGGTTCGATTCCTGCAGCGCCACTCCGCGGTTGGCCATCCCTGTCTTTCGGATGAGACAGTAAAAACCGAGGTCCCTTGTCACATTAGGTGTTGGCACGTTAAAGAAACCTCCCTGCTCTACGGCCAGCAGTACCGAGCAATGGCAAAATTTGTCGCCCTTCACCGGCACACGGTGACGTCTCCATATGAGTGAAATATTCTTGAGTGGGTCGTTAAACAACAACAAAACAAAAACAAAAAATAGTGATTAAATTTTAAATCAGTTTTTTATAATCTGAGTCTCAGGGATTTGTTAATTGCAGTTGATTTTCTCATTTTATCAAGTGAAATGATTGTATGATTTTTCAGTCAAACCAGTCGAATATCTCATGCGAACCGGTTTACTTTTTTCTAATCACATAATGCGATATATTCGCCGGCAGATCATTATAACAAAGATAATTGGGTTTCACTTACGTTCGCCTCGAGATAAACGCTACATTTCAAGTCATTCCCCAAGTGGAAAATATTATTCAGTGTCCAATTTCAATTTGCGATTTGAATTTGGATTTAAATCTTTTAGCATTGATTTCGTAGAAGTCTCTCGCGAGTACTGTTTAATAATGTGTTTTTAATCTCCATTACGACTATAAGATGATGCGGCAACATTAAAAAAGAATGACATTTTCTGGAAAATTTATGTACAGTCGAGCCTCATTAATCCGACGCCAATAATCCGAATGCTTCACCTTCCGGACGACATTTCCAAGGAACAAAATTTTCAGATTGCCTTGCACATTATGATATTTGTGTTACAGTAATCTGGACGCTTCATTTATCCGGACAATTTGCTTGGGAACAAAGGTGTCGGGATTAATGAGGTTCCACTGTATATTAGATTTGTATGTATGTCGCTGTGTAAACCTCTGTCAAATCCCTTGCATTAAACGTATCGCGATTTATTTATTTATGAAGATTTGGCTTGGCAATTTGCCTAAGTGTCAAAAGCATGGTCAAATATATATACAATGGAGCATTGCTATTAAGACCACCAAGTTACTTGCTAAAATTGGTCTGATTAATGCGATGTTCCTATATGAGATCAAAATAGCGTTATATAGTGATAGGCAGACTGATTTTTGAATGTCTGATTTGATGTAAATAAGTGCGGAAGTCTCCTAAATGAGGTCGTCTCCTAGGTGAGATGGCCTTTAAGAGAGGTTCAAGTGCATTTGTGCTGTTGTTTTAAGTATGGAAATGGTGAATCTTTTACACAAATGAATAGTCCAAAAGTAAATTTCAGAGTCAGAATAGTTTTTGTTCTGGATACCCGATCTAAAATGTGAGCTAGTTTGCAAATATTATTTTTCATTTCGTAATATAATATGGTGTGCCGTAGCGACAATTCCGCAATAAAACTGATACTAAATATACATTAAACATGAGCGTTGTAAGAATTTACTTTTGAGTACTTTCTTGATTCGCCCGCGTTGTTAATGGATACATTTTGGCTAAACTTTTAATACTCAGCATTTAAAGTTTGTCAGACACCAGAAACCTAGATCTTGAAATATATATCATCAATTCTAATGTCAAATTCTCTCAAGGGACAAGTGCACTAACTTGACCCATTTTTCACTTGAAATCACACCATGATATCTACAGATCGATAGTAATTCAGTAATAAATCATACATTGCTAGATAACGACAACATTGTACACAGAGTAGGTCTGTTGAGTAATCTTTGTAAATATACTACATAAATATTCCTCATCGTCAGACACATCGTTGATAACAAACCCGATGGTGTTTTGTTACGATGTTAAACATCAAGAATAACAGATAAGATGTCTCTGGTACAAAGAAATGTAGAAAAAAGGTTGATGTTTTAAAATGGACTCCGGTTTTCAATTTCATGTAAATCTAGACTGTTTTGTAGAGTCTATGCTTTGATACATTCTTAATTTCAATAGAATGTTAGCAGCAGCGAGGCGATCAATGAAAGAGGTATAAATGAAAAATTACAATAAAATTTTTCTCCAGGTCTCTCAGAGCCAACCTCCTGATATTTGTGTACATATTTCATGATCGTACATGCAAAGAGTGAAATACATATTTTCATTGAAAAAAGCCAGGAATGGATAAGAGGTTTGCTCATTGCATTTAATCATTTGGTTTAGCTTTCTTTGCATTATGCCATTAATAGATGGCTGCGCGTCGAAAATATAGATTTATGTTCAGTACTTTCTGTCACACAAAGGATAATGATTAATTTAACCCCTGTGCATATTCAAAAAAAAAATGTGGTGTTACAGATCGGACTTCATATGTGAATCCTCCGAACAGCATTCAAACATATTGTCTAGAATAACAAAACTTGTATCCTATGATGAATTCTTTGTTGGATGAGCACGTCTATGGTCGAAACTGATCAATCGTATGACATGTATTTTGGTGGAAAGCAGAGTTCTTTTCGGATGAAAAGGGGAAAAGCTCCTACCGTACTGACCGGGTACAATTTCAGGATGGGCTATACACATTTGAAATACTTTGTTGCAAGAAATAAGCACTTAACATGGTTAAGCACGGGTCACCTACTTAAGGATGCCATTTTGAAATAACTAAAAAGTAAAAAAAAAAGTAGTGGGCGCAATTAAAATAAGACAAGCAAAGTTATCTCTTTTATCATAGTTTTATATTTGACACGGCTGTCATTTCCATCCTCTCACTAAATTGCCTTTCATCCTCTTAGTCATTTTTCAAATTTGATATTACTGATCCTTTAAACTTGTAACCATATTAAGATACAACTATAAAGCAACGTAACTTTGACAGATTTTAAGGCCCACATAGGAATAAAAAATGCAACAATATCAGGTTCCTTTGATTTTCAGTTAAAACGTAATGCATGCATCATACCATAATTTGTGATGACATGATTTCAAGCCTTTGATGTCTTTAATTACTTACATAATCAATTAAGGGATTGGTTTGTTTAATTGCTTGTTATGTTCCGATCTCTTTGATATCATTTTAAGTCAATTCTGATACTCCACACTGACTTTACTATGTAACGATTAATAGTAATTTAGATGTGCTATTTGAACAATCCATAACTGTTTCATGTCCCACAAATATAACATGTAATCAAACAAACCTTTTGCTGCAGTTGCCATTAACTGTATGAATTATGTAGTGCGGTTCGCATATTAAATAGATCGATACGATTTAACTTTGAATTTGCTCAAAGGTACATATAATTCAAAGTTAAATTGAAGAAGCACCAAATCCAAGTCCTAAATATATGACAAGTCTAAAATAATAACGGTATCTACGTGCAAAACAAATGCAAATCCTTAATGGGATGGAACCAGGGGCCCAAAAGGGGTCAGCGTCGCCTTTGATATGCTGCACTGGTCACAAATGTTCCACGGATACCCCACGAGTTAGTAAACTGTCAATTTTTGTTGAAAACGTAATATGTTCTTTATCTAAACATCAACAGGTAGTCACGGTTAATGGCCATGCTCAAGAATGTAATATAATGGTGAGAAGATGTCAGTGTTGTTTTATTTGCTCATTCTAATTTTCCATGATACATTATGTAAGAGGAAACTTTATATACCCGCTAAATGACTGGCTTAAGTTTTTCTGATACGTTGAGCAATGTTGACGTAGCCAGCCTAGGTTAATGAAAAATAGGCGGTATCTTAAGGATAATGATAAAGCATGGTGACCTCTTATTTTGGGTAAGCGTTAAGCGTATAACCTCCACTTGCACATGGTAATTACCACAGAAATGCATTATTAATTCGTATGTAAAATTGTTTTGATATATGAATAATTATTTCTAGAGAAGATAATTTAGATTATAAAAAGATTATTCTCAATACGTACTCATCTCCCATTTTATTGGTAAAATCTGTAATAATTTCATTGCTTCGTATTTCCTCTTTCAATAGTTTGGTTATCACGAACCTTTTAGAACCTCTCATGCCACTGTACTAGAGATATATAGGCATATGTCGAAATTCTATACTCAGTTATAACTGAATTCCAAGGCAAAGTCTAAAAGAATTAATATGAAAATGGTAATTTTCTCGAAGACTGAAAAGCCTAGGCAATTAATGCATCTTTTAATCACATTTTTCCAACCAAATAAAGATATACTTGTCTATTTTCAGACGGCGAAGAGGAAAAAACAGTGTCTGTATTACTAGATGGCGAGGAATCAGCTATGGCCTTCATCGACCCAGTTCCATTATCGGTCAGTTGAATGATTCATAATCCAGTTATTCAATTACCTCGACGGATATTTTAAAATGAAATTAAGAAAATTTCATTATTCAATTTCAGTATGATATAGTAAATGGCACACATTTCCATTTCTTTCATTATTTAGCTTATCACCGATAACTGACTTGCCTGGATGGAGAAGCTTTAAATTATGATATTCCTTATCATTCAGAGTTCATTAACGTCCATAATTAGAAAGTGGCTTATGTTATAAAACTTTTATCACGGTATGTTGTTACTGTTATATTGTGGTTTAACGTTGCGCTCAAGAATATTTCACTCATACGGAGACGTCACCGCATGCATTATGTAATTATTTATATAAACCGAAATGCATTTTACAGATTCTAAATGGAATTAAACAATTTAAGGGCGCTGAGAATTCAAGCAGTTTTTCTACTCTATGTAGTGTAGCTAAAGTGTCTGAATACTTTGATGTTTCTTGCGATCGAATTGCGTCGCTGATATGGAGACGTCACTTATTGTCGGTGAAGGACATTAGACTTCGTTATTTCCTTGGCACAAACGGTCATAAGTAGTGGAACATCTTTAATGTGCAATTGCCTATTGTGACATGAGGCTATGGTTTCCATTGATTAATCCGAAGGACATGAAAAACCTATCCACTGTGTCAACGATCAAACCCGAGACCGGAAGTGGAACTCTCAACTGCGGAGCTACTACAGCTCTGGAATATGTTTTACATGGTTTACTTATTACTTCACTGTCATACTTAATATTCAGTTTTACGACATTTTCAATTTTTGCCGTATTTTCTTGACAGGAAGAGGCAATTTGTTGTCACTGTATCGATGCCTACGTTGTGGTGTATAGCATTGACGATCGTAATACGTTTGACAGAGCTGTAGATTTGTTATACAAACTCCGCAAAGAGGAGAATAACGAAGGAGCCATCATTCTAGTAGCCAACAAGTGTGAACTAGCCAGAGCGAGGAACGTAATCATCGAAGGTATGCTTACAGAATTGTTCCTCAACAAGTTAAATAAATGCCTACATTCTAATTTTTCTCAATCGATAGGTAATATGCTTTATCTATAAACAGCACTCATTTTCATTCATATGTCGATTCGATTAACCCCGGTGACCTCCAGTCTTCTACGTCTACTTCGTACTTGGATATTTTACTGAAAAGAGACCTTAACGGTAACCTCATAACTTAACTTTATGATAAACGAAATGACTTAAGTTTCACCATTGTCAACTTCCCATATGTAGCAATATTCCATCCCACTTGCATATAGAGTTTTTGTCTCTCAACTAATTCGATACGTTAGAGTTTGTCCAGCGTATGAAGAGTTTTTAAATCGAGGTAGACTTCTGACAAACAAGTTGATATTACAAGGGTTCCAACAGTCTCGGTTAAAGTAAGCTTTTTCTTGAATTCTACGGTCGGTACAATGATCTAGTTTGCCGATACGGCCTATCATTGGGCTCGAATACTGTCTGACATGTTTCATAACGGTTATTAGACCGTTCTTTACACACTGATTTTGACTACGGATTACTCCGTTTACCTGATCAAGATATAGGACTCACGGCGGGTATGACCGGTCAACAGGGGATGCTTACTCCTCCTAGGCACCTGATCCCACCTGACGTAACAGGGGTCCGTGTTTGCCCAACTCCTTATTTTGCAAATTTTTGAAGGGATTATGAGATCGATAACTGTTCGTTGCCGTTACCTTTTTATACTCTTAAAAACTGCGCTCTCGGATTTTCATTCCATCCACCTTTGCATTCTGATGTATGAATAAACCTTTCATTATTCGAACTATTTCTCAAACTTTTCTCTTCTACTTGTCTCTATATTTTCCCCATCATCTTAGCATCAAATTAAGCACCCTTTTCTTTGCAATGAAACCCGCCATTATTTTTTATTTGAATTACATGTATTTAAAAGCAATATTTTACTTGGGGAAACATATGAAAAGCTAGAAATAGCTTGTGGAAACGCAAGTGGTGTTTCCGATCGACAGGGAATGTTTTCTCCTCCTCAATGTCCTGATTGCATCCAACCAAAATTCTCAGATGTCTTTTTTTGTCCATTATTTAAGGAATTTTATACTATCTCCGGGACTAATAGTGGTGGTTTGGTATCTTGTAATATTTCAAACAAGCACACATGTTTATACGAGTATCAGATAGAATGGGAGACTGATAGAGATAGGTAGAAAAAAGAAATGGATTGTAATTCAGTTTGTTATGATCAATAAATGTGTAAAGTTAAGCAACAATTTTTGTAATTCATTATTTCAGAAGGGAAAGCTGTTGCTAAGACATATGACTGCAAGTTCATAGAGACATCCACAGTCCTCAATCACAACGTCGATGAACTATTGGTCGGAATTCTGAGTCAGATCAGGCTGAAACAGAAGCAGGATAAACACCGTGGTAAACTGGACCATATACAAGACTGTGTAGTTAAGGGAAAACAGCTCTTATCGAAAATCTTCAAAAAAGACAACCTCGCCAAGTCCTGTGAGAATCTGTATGTGCTGTAGAATACCAGGCGGAAAGGGACTGGGATTGGTGAAAGAAGCTGTAATGTGTTAAGACTCGGACGCGACTTGTGAACAAAGCCTTACAGGAGAAATGCTTATTTGGCATGATTCTTGACCCTTTCGTTTCCGCTTGAACTTTATTCAATTTGCTGACGTCGTAATATTTGATACCTCGAATAAACATTCAAAATGCATTTTGACGTCATGAAATCGACGAATATTCCGTTCACGTGATTGGTCGATTTTTGTGAGAGAGCGATAAATGTGATTGTGGTTGTGATTCAACATCGAGTTTTGGTGCTGTTTATTACAGTGTATTTGTTGTCATACTTCACGCCATTCTCCTGTCTTCAATATAATTCATTTACAAGTGTACTTAGAAAAACTTTAATTGTGTTTAAGGTATTTCAAAAATATACATATTCATGTTATGACACACTGTCGTGGAGTTAGCGTTATTTATTTTATTGACACTGTCTGTACCACAGAGGGAGAGGGGGAAAGGTTGCGAGAAAAATTGGTTTTGTCAACTTTTTAAAATGTAGATAGCTTTTTTTTTAGGTCTAACTAAGAAACTCAATTGTTAAGAAGATCGCTAAAATCTTGTTTCTGTGATTCAGTCATAGATTTGTCACATCACAGGGACACTGTGTATTTGGCAGATTAACCAAGTATGGATTCGACTCAGAAATAGAAATAAAAAGAATCAAATCTGATGTTAGTTTTTTTTTTTTTTGCAAATCCAACCAGAAATTAACGAAATCTCTGTAATTTAGCTTTTTGTGCTATATTTACACTGTTTTGTAAATTGTAAGAGCAGGTGTACAAGTATTTTGACCAGGGCAAGGGAGCTATTATACTTTGAGGGATATTACATGCGGTTATCTAATTATACACTCTGTATTTGTTATCGAAGGTTCTGCTAGCAGACCACATACTTAAATTAAGCGTAGAAATAGCTAGGACCAGTTTTCCCTTAAGTGTCTCTATGAAAAACATAAATGACCCGAACTCCTAGGGATTTAAAATGCTTCTTTTCTTGAAACATATTTTTTTCGAATTTCTTTAAGAAAATATTGGCATCTAAATAACAACAACGAAAATTTAGGACTCTAGATATACTATCTGTAGATCTGGGTTTTTTTTTTCTTTTATGTTGGGATCTATAAATAATTCATTTTTATATTATTTTTGTCCCGACATCGTCATTGACATCAATTTGATCGTTGTCATCATGTTCATCTTTGATATCGCCGTTGTCTTCATCGTCATCACCAGTATAGTCATCAAAACATTCATCATCTTTTTTATCACTTTATCTTCTAATTTTTCCTATTTGTAAATACATGTATGTTTTCTTAATATCTCCATAATTTAAAAAAAGTAATAGATGATATCGTTAGAATATATAATGATTGAGTAATTATTGATGAGTTAATATCCATGATAATTTTCAAGCATACATATTTGTGACGCTTGCTCAATCTATTAACGTCGTCGATTGATGTGCAAATATTGCATAATTTTTCAAATCAGAGTATTTGGTCTGGGTTTTCAGAGGTCCGTATTTATTCTAGATAGACAAGATATGTACAGTGGCGAGACAAAAGTAAGTTCCCAACATTTGTTTTCCCTATGTATCTTATATTAAGCTGCATTTTATAAAAAAAAAATTCTCCTTCATTTGTTTATTGTCAGATTTTCATGAAATTTTCACCAAATAATCCAAAATTGTTCATAGTCTTGTTTCGTTTTCTATTAATTTCTAAATCGATTATTTCAGCAACAAAAAATGAGCTTCCTGTCACCTTTCAATTTCTTAGACCAAATTCCCTTATATAACATGTATAATTATAACAATTATTTGACATTCAAAATCAAGTTAGAGTTTTATTTGCCGTATTTGTTGAAAAGCTATGAATAAAAGATGTATAAAATTATTAAAAGAAGTAACCAGAAGTTTGCACTTAGTGGTGTAAACTTTAAGAAAATGTGACATTAAACAAATGCAGGATTTTTACTTTTATAAAAATGCAGTTTTATATAGGATATTTAGGAAAAAAATATGTTGGGAACTTACTTTTGTCCCGCTACCGTATATTGCATTCTTAGTCTTCTTGTGATTGATCTCTTGGCATCGGCGATTTTAATATTGTAAATCCCATTGCCCTGGTATTACGTAACTTCATACACCGCACCCTAGCATCAAATCATTTTATTAATTTTCCTTGTTGTTACAAAATCGATAAAATTGTGACATTTTAATGTAAATTTAGATTGATTATTTCTTTTTGGCTTTCATTTCAATAATTTTGACTGGGAAAATTTAAGAACATATTTGTACGAGATTTAAATGAATACGAGTTGAATTTTGTTCTGTCTTAAGTGAAAACCGTTTTGATTGCATCTCTATTTTGGTGGAAATATTTCATTTAGAAATGGCACACAGTAAATACAAACGAGTAACGATATGTATTTTTAGTTGCATTTGCAAATAGTACAATTGCTGTACATGAGCAAGGCAAACTGAAAACTATCGGTAGTATATCATGATATGTTTATCCTGCATAGCAATATGTGGGCTACGAAGTTGTAGTAAGGTCTGTACTAGAAGGCAAATTTGGATGTCATGTAACAAAGAAGATTGGACTGCTTTCAAATCTATGCTAAGATAATTGAAATTAGTAGAAACAAATGAATTCGACCACTTTTGAACCTAATCAGCTAACTATATATATATATATATATATATATAAACTAAATTACAGCTCGGGACAAACTAATGTAAAACAAGGATACGCGTTAGTTGTTATCAAGGAAGGGAGTTGCCTTCCTCCCTACTTTGCTAGCGAGTTTTATTAAAGAAAAGTATCTCAAAACCTCTGTTATATCAAAATGTAATCTAATAATATTCGACAATTGTCGACTTTTCATCATACATATTTTTCATTTTCTGATGTCATGCGTCTGTTGACGTTGTTGATATTTCACATTAAATACGTCAATATGAAAATACATTATAATCAAACCGCGTATTTATGTGTGCTTTGGCCTTTGGGGTTCATGTTAGTTTTATATAAAAAAGGGGGGGGGGGGCAATATCATCGGGAAGAGTAATGCATGTTTCTTCACAGAAAATTCAAGACAATATTAGATATTGACTTTGAATAAAACTTAACAGCCTTATATCTTTCATTTCATTCTTTGATGTGATATTTGTCATGTAAATATTTTGATATATTTCAGTATTTTCTTGAACTTATCAAAAGTGGTCCCGATTTGATAATGTCAAAAATAAAGTTTGACCATGAAAATACGAACGGTTGATTTCTGGGGAAAATGCCATGTATTTGATCATGTCATTAATGTTTGTATAGAAGTGTGCCTTGCAGTCATGTTTCACGGATGGATGGTGTCTTTTCCTTGTGTTGAAGGAGCAAATGAGGTTAATTGGGGCCATGGTGTACAGTGTTTTTTTCATTTATTTAGTTGTGTCAAAAGTTTTTTTTTTTAAATCTATAATAAGTGGCTAGCCTTCATAAGCCTCGTCGAAAGCGTTGCGTTTTTCTTGACGATTTTGCTCATCTCTTTAAAGTTTTGTGTTTCAGAGGAGTAATATTGCTTTTGTATTGTAATTATATTGTTTCTATTCCAGTTGCTACGGTGATTGCATTATTGTTTGATCCAAATTCATACGGAGTTGCCCATGACTTTCAATATATAAAACGTTATGTAAGTTGAGTAATTGATCATTGATCTAATCCGAATTATGACCAAGTCCCTCCCCCCTCTCTCTCTCTCTCTCTCTCTCTCTCTCTCTCTCTCTCTCTCCGTATGCATATCGGTGTGTGTTAGTGACGAGTGTGCAAGTGTATGTGTGGTTGTCTTTGTCGTGAGAGGGGGTTTGTGTATACATGTATGTGATTTTGAACTTTCACCTCTTGACAGCTCCGTTGGTTGACGAAAGCTTTCTCATACATTTTAAAATCGATAATTCATACACTAAAACATTATGACCGATCTAAGATGCATCGTATTTATGACATCCGTCGGATCATGACTATATACATAATATTTCTGATACGCTGCAGGCTTTTTTTTACATTCCAAATTCGGTGAAGATGTGTCGTATACATGCTTATCATGAGCAAAATGTTAATTGCTTTGTCAGAAATATGTATTTTTCTTCATGTTTGCCACTTTTATTTGGATCACAGAATTTTGAATATTGTAATTTGATGATCAGTTATTAAATATATGAATTATGTCTTATTTCTTTTGCTTGGGCTTCTCAAAGTGTAGCATTGACCATGAAGCTGATACACGAGAAAAGTAGCCATAAAGATTATGGCATAATAAACAAATATTTTTTTCATGACAACTTTCCTTCAAATTCCTCTTAACACTCTTAACAAAATGGCAATATTTCTCAGAAAAGGAATTCTGCTTGCAAAGGACAAGTTAGAATATGGGACAGCCATCGTGAGGTCCGGGATTTGAACACAAGCCACGCTGTGGATGGCTGTGTCCATGCCTTTCTGATGAGACAGTAAAAGCTTCTGTCCCGTGTCACAATATTTGTCGTCACATTAAAGAATCATCCCTGCTCTACAGTCATCAGTGCGGAAAATAGGCAAAATTTGTCGCCCTTAACCGGCACAAGGTGATGTCTCCATAAAAGTGAAAAATTCTAAATTTGGACATTCTCAACAAGAAGAAGAAGAACAACAACAACAACAATAACAATTACTACTGAAACTCTTTCAAGAAGTTTTCATTCATCCTACCTTTATTGCAATCAGTATCTGTATTCCAATTTAACCTGGCAAACGATAAGACCAATTTATTGACATTTATTATTCTAATTTATTAACAACAAGTCGTTGTCATGGATCTACTTCTAAAAAAAATCGTCCTAATGTCCAACCATTCTGGTCTACTTATGAGGGTAGTCGTAAGTTAAGATACCCTATTCTTTTGTACTTGCGAATCTCTACCGTTAGATTTTGAATTGTATTGCCTTTCGTGTTCGCATGCCGCCGTTCATGTTGTACATTGCATATTTAAAAACATAGCAACAATGTGATACATTAGATGTGTAAAATATTTTAAAAGATAACAATCGATACTTTAATTATTACAATTTGATAAAGAACATACGTGTTTTTATTTATTGTTTACATTTTGAATATTTATAGACAAATTATTTCAATTTTGCGGGAAATTCCCCGTTCTCTCAAAATTGCTTGGTTATTATTACATCATTAATTATTCAAATGTTAGATCCAATTTTTATGTCTGAAATTTGGGAAAATTCGACATTTATTCGAAAATATATTGATTATCATACCTAACATGCAAGTAGCAGACGATGAAGACTAGATTAAATGTACAGTCAGACCCAGATGTATTAAATTCGAATGGAAAATTAAGTACAGAACATAAATTTTGTATACAAAATATTTAAAGTAATTTCGAAATTACCGGGTTAAAATGGTAATATAGTAATTTGGTTGAAGACTGAAAAATCATTTCAAATTAAGCAGGATTTCTATATAACATATAGGTATCTATATAAAGCAAAATTGAAAATCGAAAAGTCATTAAAACTATAAAATCCCCATACTAGTATGATAAACCTCTGTCGTTACACATCTTGACAAGTTCGCGCAAATAACTTTATAGATTTCTGAAGAATAACTATTGAATTTTGCTATTACATTAAAAGTTTGATACATCATTATAATGATTTCTACATTTTGTTCTGATGACTGAGGTAGAATATGACATTATTTCCAGTATTACTACATATAGAGAAGACTACCGCCATATACCTTTTATTACAACACCTTTTGAGGCTTTAAGGAGGATATTATGTTTTACCGTTCATCAAACACCTAAAGGTATACATGAACCCTTAGTTGTGGGACATATTTTTCGCTAAATTATCTTATGCAAACATCAACATCAATTTTGAACTTCATACGTTTACATCAACTGCTAAAGAGTTGAGTTCAAGTCATATTGCAGAAATATTCCTGGACGCCTCCCAAATTATATATAATTATGTTATTTGAACTCTTGTCTTTAAAATCTTGAGTTTCGCAGAACATTGGCGACTATACCGAGTTTCAGTTTTACCGATAGCTTTTCATCAATATTCAGGTCTTAAATCTGTAGTCAACTGATAGGGAAATCCAAGGCAAGGAAGTGAGAAAAGTTGAAAATTTGAAACAGGATGTATTTTGATATCTGAGATGAATATTAATGTTAAATTTTAATGAACAAACGAAACGCAGTCCAAAATTAAACT
>JACSZP010026280.1:0-13706 GCA_016161895.1 Pinna nobilis
CAAGTCACTACAAACAGCTGTTATATGTAAGTTAAACATATCAAGTCACTACAAACAGCTGTTATATGTAAGTTAAACATATCAAGTCACTACAAACAGCTGTTATATGTAAGTTAAACATAACAAATCACTACAAACAGCTGTTATATGTAAGTTAAACATAACAAATCACTACAAACAGCTGTTATATGTAAGTTAAATATATCAAGTCACTACAAACAGCTGTTATATGTAAGTTAAACATAACAAATCACAACAGACAGCTGTTATATGTAAGTTAAACATAACAAATCACTACAAACAGCTGTTATATATACGTTAAACATAACAAATCACTACAAACGGCTGTTATATGTAAGTTAAACATAACAAGTCACTACAAACAGCTGTTATATGTAACTTAAACATAACAAATCACTACAAACAGCTGCTATATGTAAGTTTAACATAACAAATCACTACAAACAGCTGTTATATGTAAGTTAAACATAACAAATCACTACAAACCGCTGCTATATGTAAGTTAAACATAACAAGTCACTACAAACAGCTGTTATATGTAAATTAAACATAACAAATCACTACAAACCGCTGCTATATGTAAGTTAAACATAACAAATCACAACAAACAGCTGCTATATGTAAGTTAAACATAACAAATCACCACAAACAGCTGTTATATTATACAAGACAAGTCACTACATACAGCTGTTATATAAAAATTATACAAGACAAGTCACTACAAAATTTGTCGCCCTTCATCGGCACACGGTGACGTATCCATATGAGTGAAATATTCTTGAGTGGGACGTTAAACAACAACGCAACAACAACAACAACCTACTGTGGCACGGGACCTCGGGTTTTACTGTCTCATCCGAAAGACAGGGACGGCCAACCGTGGAGTGGTGCTGCGGGATTCGAACCCCGGATCCTTCGATTCGAAATCGAACACGCTAACCACTCGGCCACGCAGGTCCCTGTTGTGACTAGTTATTTGCATGCCAGAATTGAAATATATACATTGTAGTATCATAGTACTAGTGTACAAAACTTTAGTGATCACTCTATAGGACGCTCGGTGGGGCCTCCGTGGCCGAGTGGTTGGCGTGTTCGACTGCGAATCGAAAGATCCGGGTTAGAGCCGCGTAACGCCACTCTGCGGTTGGCCGTCCCTGTCGTTCGGATGAGTGGGACGTTAAACCAAAATACCATACCATAGGACGCTCGCTGAACATATCAGCACGCAGAGTGTTTCTGAAACAGTTCCTCAGATACATATACTTTCCAAGGTTGTACATTTCTTTTTGCACTTGTTAAACACAAAGGATAAACTAGTTCAATGAATTATCCAATCAATTTTGATTAATTGAACTGAAGGGGTAATAACATGCATTATATCATCCTGAATTACACAGAATAGGTAATACGTGTACATGTATTTTGTTAATAGCAGGGGTCTCCGTGGCTCAGTGGTTAGCGTGTTTGTCTTCTGATTGTGAGGTCGGGGGTTCGAGCCTGAGCCATGCTGTGGCTACCTGTTCCTGTCTTTCGGATTTGACAGTAAACACCGAGGTCCCGTGTCACAGTAGGAGTCGGCACGTTAAAGAACATTCACTGCCTTACGGCCAGAAGCGCCAAGCATAGGCAATTAGTCGCTCTTCACTGGCACACGGTGACGTCTCCATATGAGTGAAATCACTGGCACATGGTGACGTCTCCTTATGAGTGAAATATTCTTGACTGGAATGTTTAATAACAATACAACAAATTATGGTCCATAGTACATGTAAGTCATGGGGAAACTTATAGAAATTACAAGTTTCAATGTTCACTGAGAAAATTTGCTGATAGTATTAATACTGATGATGTTGGGTAGCCATTCTTAAGGTTGTTTTACTAGTTTTAAGGAAATCGTCAACAGTAATGATTTTGTCCTTTTTCTACATACAGAGAGGGATCATCCATTTTTCGAGGCAAGTCTTGCTACAGTTCCGGAATTCGGGTTTTATTTATTTATTTTTTAATTTTATTTATTTATCTGTTTATTTATTTTTTGTTTCTTCTTCTTTAGATTAATTGATTTTTACACTCCCTCCCCCTCTTTTGGGGTTGTTGGGCGGTTCTTTTTCTTCTTTTTTTTTGTCTTTTTATTTATTTTTTTTTATTCATTGATCTTTTTCTTTAGGGAATACTCATGACGTGACTTAGAATTTAACCCTTCCCCACTGTCTATTTCGGCGGCATGGCTGTCTCTTTCACTTCGTATTACTTCGGGTTTTGTTTGATGAAGAAATAGTCCAATATGAAGAAATTTAGAAACCCAAGGCATAAGCTTTGAAAATTAAATAACATGTACAGTTTATATTATCAAACGATTACCTGATTAAATTGTCGAAGTTTTTTTAAAAAAAAAAAATTAAAGAATCTAATTTGTCTTTATTTTCACAGTGCAGAAAAAAAACTGTGAAAAACAGGTTTGATTATTACAACAGAGACATAGATTACAGAAAATAAATTTGGTATTAAGGTTTTGTAAGTATACCTGATAGGTCTACATCAGAGACATATAATATTATTATTATATGTCTCTGGTCTACATGTTTATTATTGTAGGTTACATGTATCTGGACCCCCCTCCCCAATTATTATTGTGTTATTTCCCTGAGTAGGGACAGTAGAAACCGGGGTCGCATGTCACAGTGGGCCTACATGTACATGTAGGTGTCACCCTCAGTTTTCTCAGTGACCGTGCACCGGGTGTCGAGCATAAACCAAATTTCAATATCCCTTCACCGACAAACGGTGATGTCGCCATATACATTGTAAGTGAAAGATTCCTATTCTTGAAAGGATAAAACATAACAACAGTTTAATCCAATGAATTAAGGACTTGAGCTGTGGGCTATTGTTATCATGTGCGCGCTAATTAATTCATTATGTCTCTTTTGTCCTCAGTACATAGCAAAAGCGCGATAACTCTTAGATTAAATCGGAATGACTTTCGCCTGCGGCGTAACAATGCTCAGCGTACATGTATATAACATTCGCGCAGTTAGTTATTTCCCTAAACCGGGATGAGATTATAAGATACTAGATAGTACTCCCTGTGGTGTCCTGGCTGCGCCAAGAGTAAATATATACTAACAAAGGCCAGGCATACAAGTACATGTAGACCTAGACGGGATTAGTTTCAACCTGTTCTCGACACGTCACTATCTCCGGTCTCCGTCAGCGATAACGAAGATCCTCGTGTTATTATACTGAGAGTTAAGCATGCATATTTCTGGACACTTATATAAGGAAATTACATTTCACATGCTAGAAAGTGATCGACAAATACATCCAAGGTGAGCTTAACTCTATGTCACCGGTAAAACTGCATTTTACGTATGTGAGAGGTCATTGATACAGTCGACCGATCGTAAACAAGAAGGGAGGAACATTAATTCCCGGACTGTGGGCTCCAGGTAATACAAATTACTTATTGGGCTGGATAATATTGTAGATATGGATAATTTACATCGACCGAGGTCGTCATATCAGCACGAAGGCCATCCAAATGTGCAGAACTGGAAAAAATTTCGCAGAAGTAAACAAAGGAAATCCCCTAACAGTGACGTCACCGTCAGCTGCGAGTTTGTTGATGTTTCGTCTATTTCTGATTTTGTAAATACACACAGATTGCGACGTCGAATGAAAGGCTATTGTGGAGATCATTTATGTATGTATACATTTTTACGGTTCAGCTATAAAAAGAAGTCATTTGAAGATGAATTGATCAGGAATATATTGGAGGAGATCTATTTATGTGAAGGGAATCTACATTCTATATTTAGCATACTGCTTCCGGGTCACGTGTGGAGAGATACTAGTGTCAGAATACTGTATCCTGGATTCGCCAGTGAAAAAGACAGTCGGAAACATTATCAGGCTTTCGAGTATTATTTGAAAAAGTTGTGTAGTATTAGGATCTTCAATAATACATCTACAAGAACCTGTGATATCGTGAATATGGAATTCGATAACGAACAATCCACCACACCGCTGTTAGCCGCCACACAAACAAGAAATCCATATTTAGTGTTACTTCTTCTACGATACGGCGCAGACCCCTACCGTGCCCCAAGAAATCCTGGTTCCAATTCCAATTCGGACCCAATCTCTAGTTTGATATCAGGTCTAAACAGTGTATGCATGTTCAAGAACATGGGGCTCTGTGCGGGGACCAAGGCAGTCTTGTTAGCAGAGGAAAACAAAGGCCTGATGTGTTTACAATTTTTCTTTCGAACCACAAAACAAATCCCACTGGTTCAAAACAGACATTTCGTCGCTTCTGACTACGAGGAAGAAGAGAAAACCGAGACAAAAGTCTACAGCTTACACCCCAGGTTAGCTGAGAGCCTAGATTTACCGAACTTATCTGGACCACGCCCACTTGAGCACCTCTGTCGGGTAACAGTGAGGGAACATTTAAAATGTACTTCGGGGACACCAATTCCCTCTTTGATTAAACAGTTGCCACTTCCAAAGCCACTGCAGCTATATTTAGATCTGTTAAGAGACTAAAGCTAGCTGGGGTCTGTTATTAAGTTGCTAACTTATATAATAAGATACAGTACATGATACCGCTATACAGGCATACAGTTCATGTCATTTGTTCACTCTTGATTTAAGTTATTTCAAAAACTCAGCTCATGAAAATCAATAGTTTTAGGTTAAAACTGAATGTCGGCTTACACGAATGACCAGTAATATTTCACCGACCACACACAGTCACACAGTAAATGAAGTACGCGTGACCAAGGACTTATGTGACAAACGAATTATTACATCAGATTTTCTTTTTATCTCATTTTTGGTTCGACAGTCCAGTGACTAATCTAATTGATAAAATTTATCTTCATTGGGAGCATTTTCTCTACATCATGCGATATGGCATAAAAATGGAGTCACAATAAAACCATTGAGCATCGAATTTAAATCAGATTTGGTCTATGGCTGACAGTGACCTACATTGTAGGTCTGAAAAAGTATTTTCTCCGCTTAGAGTTAGACACTCGTATTAGGTCATCTGCTTGAATTCCATCTCGACAGACAAGTGTCTAGATATTCAGACTGATAAGAAAGTTATATTTTTCTCTTGCATGACACTCGAGTCTGTCATTCTCACTAGTACTAGGAGAGTTGTCTCCCCTTAAACTACATCATCAATTTTGATATCAATTCGAAACAGAAAGCGCAAAATAGTATACCGGGTTGAATTACTTACAAGCAGGTCCCTACGCACGTTTCGTCAAAGAATGTTCAATTAAGTGATGGCCACACGTTCACCTTTTATCATTGATCAATTTTTATCTGTTATCCATGTTGTATATTTATGTGTATTTATTCGCTTTAATTTTAATTCCTCGATCTCTCATCTCGGCTCCCAGCGCTCAATCCACACTTTGATTTTGAGTGTGCCCCTTTCTATTTCGTCATAGGAAAGTCGCCCGTGGAAGACCGAGTTGTAACAAGACTGGAATTTCAGGGACCTGTGACAAACGTCGGCATGCCACCGACATACATGTAGTACCCCCCTCCCTCACCCCTATAAATGTACATAAGGAGGTTTTGCACGACAAATACTCGTTTTGGATAAAACAAATTCTGAAGACGTTCACAAACAAACGGGACAAGAAGCTGGCGTTTGTCACAAACGCTCAGTGTACAGGACTATTTTACTCCTCTGCTAATTTATTTACATGTACATATTTTTAAAACCACAGAGAGAGTATTTTATAATATAGATGTATGATTGTACATTAATTCTGTGATGTAATATTTATTTGACATAAAGGTAATTTATAACTTATTTTTATATAAAACGCTTTCTTTGAATTATTTGGCAGTCATTTAGTCATGAATTCTGAAAGTTTTTATGAAAACTCGTGTAAAGGGAAAACTAACGATCATATATTGTAAGAAAACGAATTAAGAATTGTTCAAATAATTTTATTGTTTAACTTTGGTCTTATATTTTGAAATAAAGTGATAAAGGTGATTCAATTTTTTTTTCAAAATATCGTATGTACCATTATCGGTTTCTGAGGAAACACCGTAGCCTCCAGGACCTGACTTCCGGTTCCGGGAAAAAAATGCCAAAATAATTCAGCAAAATTCTTGGTCATCTGATTTTAATTATTTGAATGGAAATTTTAACATAAACATTTGCAAAAAAAAGGAAAACAAATTATCCAAATTGCATTTTTGTTTTCGAGCCAAGCGAAATTATGTGGAGCAAAAGAATGGTTTAAAAGTAGTGAAGGAAGAAATACGATTTTACCTGTAATTTACAAATATTTTGCCACAGGGATTATTTTCCCCAGATTATTACAAAATATCCAGTTATGTCATTTGATAAAAATAAGCCAAAAGCAATATTTTTTTAGCCAGTTACTGAGTTAGTATTTTTTTAGCATTTTGCTCAAACTTTCACTGTGTCAGTGTGTGATGTGAACCCTTGGACCCATAGTTAATTTACAGCTTTGTGAACACTTGTCTTGTACCACTCCTCTTACTCTGTAAAGCAACGTGTACTTATTATGACATTGACCATTACCATGTTTGTATCTATATGTTGTTAGTTTGCAGTGAACGATACCGAGTTTGTAAATGAACGCCTTTACATCTTTGCTTCGATTCCTTTCTTTGTTGCCATATAGGATTATGTACCTTTTAATAAATGATCTCAGACTATTCAATACAATTTTCACCGATGATTTCAATTTGTATCCGTTTTAATGTATGTATTTATTCGTTCTCAGGCATTTTATAAAATAAAAGAACACAGAATTATAGACATATTTTCCTTGTGTAATTTGTAATGAATTGCTGCAATCATCATCGGATTCACAATGTGTGTGTGTGTGTACCCGGACTCACACATTTGATATGCCTATACATCCGCGGATCCAGGATTTTTCTCCAGGGGGAGGGGTCGAACTTGTACATATGGCAAGAGTAAAATAAATCCTCTTAAAAATAGGATCTCAATTTCATTGAGGAACCCTACACCCCCTCTAGATCCACGCATGCTATATGCATAATCTATGGACTCAAAAAACTAATTTTAAAACTCACTTAGCAGATTCATGACACGTCAACCAAAATTGATATATACAATGTACATATCGAGAGTAAAATGGTAATCAACATATTTTATGAAAAATCAACCATAATGGTTTGGATATCTATGATTGATCTAGGAGTAACAAGCATATAATGAGTTTCGCTGATGATACGATACAGTAGGGAAAAAGAGCGATCTAATTAGTTTATAAGGTAAACACCGCCAAATCTTTTCCCACGGACCTCAATGCTATTCCGCCGAATTCGAGTCCCCGTTCAACGATTCATCTATCACAATTTTCACCAATCAACCCCTATCCATTAAAGTTCAATACCTCTCCTTACAAATTCCATTAAAAAAAATACGTTGCCGTTGTGCTACACTGCTACCTCAATTTGTTTTCTCTACAAATCGTCGTGGTCCGCACTGATTGAAAAGGTTACACTTGAAAATGCCAGCTTCCCCAGATCTGTCCTCGTACGTCATATGCATCTGTTCACACTCAGTTCAATTAGATATTTTTCTATATACATGTATATCACCGATATTTTCCTTTTTTTCTTGTAGTCCAAAATTATTTTTTTTCGTTTTTTTTTACCATTCAGGGAGCACGAAACTCTTTCTTCTACGCACAACTTTGGGTGTCCAAAATGGCGACCCCCTCTTTCTATGCGTCCCATATTGATAAAAGTATGGATAAAGTGGAGAACGCAGGCAAAGACCCATGCAACAGTGCTCTATGTATTAGGCAAATTGAGTTCATTATATGGATACGAGTGACACATCTACAGCTACGTTCATGGAGCAAGAGTTGCTTACCCTTCCAGAGCACTTGGATTCGCCCCTGTTTTAGTGGGATTCGTGTTACTCTTTTTTGTTCACGAGATTTTGTATAGTTTACTATTAATGTAGTATTATTGTCTCATTTTGTTTTGGCCATTGAGTTTGCTGTCGTAAGACTTTTGAATTTCCCCTTGACTGTATAAGGTCTATCTTCAACACCATTTTCTTGCTAGTCATAGAGGTTTCCACGCACAGTTTATAAGAATTCTTCTGATAGATATCGGCTTAAATTCCACATTAAGGAAACCTTTATGCAGAATAAATTCCACACTAAGAGAACCTTTATGCAGAATACTAGAAATTACATAAGACTCATTCTTAACTAGATAAGAAAACGAGGACTGGCTGTAAATATAATCTTTATTCCAGAACCATACCCAGTCAGTTTCTTTTCATACTTGATGTATCAAGTAACCGGAAAAGGAAGAAAAGACCCCGCCATTGACGACCCCATTTCCGGTATCGGGATGTTGGATCCAGACCTCGTCTCCCTGGTTTAATTTTAACACCACCACTCCTGTTCCCCTCCCGAATAAGTGTGAGATAAGTTTATCAGCATATATCTCCATGATCATCCGACCATTGAGCATAAATCGGCCATGCTCATTGGCGTTATTCGACGACAATACAATCTGAAAACTGAAGTAAGAATCACGTGCGGTGATGATTGTTTTAAAGACAAGACGCATTTCTATATCAAAATAGGTAAGTTGCATTAGCATCCATTTTCTTAGAGTTATGTCCCTTTGTTAGCCATGTTTGGGGTCAGAGTGGAGTTTTTTGTTCATTGTTATGCCAAATTTGAAGGATTTTTATGACAAAGTTTGTCTTATTTTCGACCCAAATGCAAGTATGTATGTAAGGGAGAGGGTTTAATGAATTGTGTCAGCATTGTAAATATTCAAGGAATAACCCCAGTAAGCAGAAATAGGATGGGTAATTTGGTTGGTTTATGCATAAAATATTCTTTATGGACCCCAAAGATGTCCGACAAAGGGAAATAACTCCAAGAAAATGGATGCTATTGAAACCTTTCTGTACAATAAAGAAAAACTTATTCATACAATTATCATGTTCCTACTTTTTGATTTACCGGGGATTCTACCAAAACATTAGGAACATGATACATGTACAATATTTTGATATTGATATTTTAAGTTACATACTATTCTTGATATACGTTGATACGTTAATTGAACAATGCATTGTGCAACTGGGTTCTGGTGATTAGATTTGTTTCTTACCTGTATAGCCCAGGTGTTGTCGCAACAAATATTCCACGTGACGGATCATACGCGCTGCCCTCGTTAAGTTGCACATCATCAAACACCATGACGTCACTCTGATGGTGGTTTTTGATATTTGTCTTTAGTCTGGCAAAGAATGCGATAGCAGGATCTGGATTTGCTGAAATGTTAATACATGTACGTAATTCTGAAATGTCTATGAATCCTGCCTCTAAATACCCAATGGATAATTTCTGATGCGAGAAGATAATAGATAAAAAAAAAACAAATAAAAAAAAAAAAAGAAAAGAGAAAGTTGAACGATGGATGGGAAAGTTTAATTAGAAAAAAAACCGAATAACAGATACCACCATAGCCAAACAAAAAGAGACAATACTTTAAACGGTACTCCACAAAACGACACATACAGATGAATATACCGAGTGACATGAACCGCACAGAAATCCGGGAATGAGTTCAGGTGCTCCGGAAGCTCCTGCTCCACGTACAGTTAAACAATTAAGTTACAAGTCCCTTGTTGAAACATTACTAGAACTTGAGTATTAAACAATCATGTTAAGTGATCATCTGGTATAAACCCTTAAGGATCACATCCGTTTAGCCCTTTGAAATATTTATCCAGTGTGAATGCTGAATGACAAATTCTCGAGGACGAGTTTAAAAAAAATAAAATGCATGTGACATTGTTTCTTTGTTAACCATGAATCATGATATACTATGGCGTAAATCAGAGTTTGGAAAGCTTCAAAACGCTTATATCTAGTCTTCAACATTCTGTGATTTCTCTTTTGTCTCGTTGAATTAATTTTATAACGTCAAACGTTTTCCGATCTATACAAATCAGTGGATTCACGAGAGTCAACAAGGTAGCTTCTGATTGGCGTACAATTCTATCTCTAGCGCCAACGCTGTATGGATGACGCTGATTGGACGATTACTGTATGCAGGGTAATTTTCGTCTCGTGTTATTTACGCTCTAACAAACAGGCACTTACAAACAGTTCACTCCGTTTTGAATTCGTCCAGTCTCGCCATCTTTCTTTTCAAGAAAAATAACCTTTTTTGAATTCACAGAGTTTTAAAATCAACCATTGACCATGAGGGCGAAAATAAAACGAGGCGAAAATTTCCCCGCATACAGTCCTACCAATGACTTACTGTTCTGTCCAACCGATTCTCTTATGGTTTCAACCAATGACTAAATTCGATTGATTTAGTTAGGTTCAGTTTTAAATGTACATACGATATTTTATTGCCATTTATACAAATATTCACATTAATACTACAGTGTACTATACCTTGACTCGCTATCTTGTTCTCGAGGGACGCCAGTTTTGCAGCAATGTTGCTGTTATTAGCTTGACATCCCTCCAGCTCATTTTTGAACGCTGAAAGCAAATAACTTGATACAAAGATATTTAAACTTGTACATATACAGATACATAGTTATAAATACATGTAGTACAAAAATAAGAATACATGAACAGAAACAAGTTTTCGAATACAAGAATGTCACAATCGCTGATGGTCATTTATAAACGAGAAAAGGGGAGGTCGGGATGATTAGGTATGCGACAAGGGGGACATATCTCTCATCTGTTATTTACAGATTTACCATATTAATCAACCAGGCCATGATGGCACGCCGTGTCACATACCAAATACGGGCATAAGTCACAATGGGTGATAGTAATAAACAAGAAAAAGGTGGGACGGGATGTAACTCTGAGATATTGGTCTGGTAGTGAATCTGATTAATATCTAGAGTTATAAAGGTTTTTTTCACAATACATATCTAAAATTGAAAAATAAACAAATTGTAAAAAGAGCGGTATGCAGGATATTGACCTACAAATGGAATGAAAACAGGTTCCCGGATGGAGTAAGCATCTCATAGTTCATTGTACTCCAGACCTGTACCAGCTAGATCTGAGACTTAGACGCACGAGAGTTGAATCCAAAGCCTGATAATAAAATATCAGATTATCACTTTATAGCGTGCAAAATTACTTTGAATGAATTGAAATGCAGTTTCAAAACTTTCAAACTACGACGTACTATTTTCAATTATTTTTAATGTAGCACACGGTTTACAAACATGTATAACCGCCAAAGCGGCTTATTGTGTGAACGTCCGCGCAGTAGGCGTAAGGCTCCGGGCCGCGACAATCCATCAGTTGGGAACATAGATAGTAACGTCGGGGCCGGACAGCATAAAATTTAACAATTTACTTAAGTCGGAATTTTATCAATTCCAGATACTCGGCCGATCAGAATTTTTTATTAGTTGGACATAAGGAAATTATCTTTTTTTGTTTGTTAGACTAATGGTGTCAAACCCCGGGGCGTTCGAGTCGGACCCCCAAAACAGAGGCGTTGTGTTACAGAAAGTGTTGGCACGGTAATTGCCCCTCACTTCTGAATGACCTTAATTACCACACAGAGATTAAAATTTGAAGCTATTTACCGTTCCATCTCGTATTCTTTGACGAGAGAGAGAGAGAGAGAGAGAGAGAGAGAGAGAGAGAGTCTGGTGTGATGCGCGTAAGATAAAATTGTTTAATAAGCAAACTCGTACCTTCCAATTTTTCATTTACATTAGCTATCTGGTTCTGAAAAGTTGTGACCTGTTTTTGAACTTCAAGCCTTGTCTGTTGCTCTTGTAGTAGTAACTGGTGTAGGAATTGAATGTCGGCAGTCGAAGCAGGAGTGGTAACAGGTACTCCCGGCTCATTGTCCAAAAGTGCATTAGTTGTTATAGACGTTGTCACAACTACTTGTATAACCAGAAAACAAACAAACCCCATGTTTAGTTTGATTTATGGGGTCTTAAGCAAGCCATGCAAAAGTTACTGATAAGACGTTCTACCACGTGACCGACATATAAGAAGTCATACCTATTAATACAATGCAAAAGCACGAATTATGCCCTACATTATATATATAGCAGAAGTACAAGTCAGATGTCCGACATTATTTAAAAGTTATATATAAGTTGACCAAGGTATGTTTAACTTGGTACAAGGGTTAGCTTATAAAATTGGGATATTTGAAGATACCAAGAGGTCATTCCATATTCTAGAATAGAAGACAATACTATAAACATTTACCCATGCAACAACGCTGATAAAACTAAAATCAAAAGTACAAACCGGGAGTGAGTCCAGGTGCTCCGGAAGGGTAAGCAGCTCCTGCTCTACACGCGGGGCACTTGATGCAAGGGTAGCATACATCTACAGAATTGGATAACAATATCAAACCACAGATATTCTTTCGTGCGTTCTACCCTATATAAGAGAGTTCTCAAGCTACTACTAGTGTATTAATTGTGTGATTGTAGGAACAACTAACAGATAATCGGGTATGGTATATTCTATAAGAAGTAAAATAAAGGAACACAATGCGGATTACATAGAGAACTAACATAGACTTAAAACGGATATTGTCCGTAATTTGAGGTACTGTAAATCCAGCTTTATTCGCGAGAATTTTATTTTCGCGTAATTACGCGAGAGCACTTACTCGCCAAATTAAAGTTCTCGCTAAATATACTGACCTGATATTAACATGCATCAAACAACACAAACTTTTAACTTAAATTTAAATGCATGCTCGCGAAAATATAGTATCGCGAATAATTGCATGGCCATCGATTCGCAAAAGTTCCGCGAAAATTACTGGATTAACAGAACAACTAGGTTCAGGTTGACGTGATTTAACGTGCGGTGTGACTGGTTCAAACCCTTGCCACATGCGAGGTACAACTACTTGTAAGAGCGCCAAATTCTTTCATTCAGAGAAACGTCAAACATATGAATTAGTGCGGCTAATTATAAGATACTTAATAAAAGGTGCGAGGTGATCAATAAATTATGTGATTTTATGGCATGTACTAGTTTGAAGAACATATTAACAACTTTTGAAAAAGGTATCAAATGAATTTTGTTTGTAAAATTAATTTAGTCGAAAAACCTTGAAAATATCACAAAATTGCTCAATTTGACGGTGTTTGTTAGCAATTGCGGAAAAGAGCAAGATATTTGAAATTGATTATACTGCGTTTTTTTTTTTTAAAAAATTGGAAGCAGTGACTTTGCACATCTCTTTTCTAACTACTTTTTAAAATTCTAGATGTCGCTCTTTGAAAAATCTAGTATCCGATGGATACCGTTTCTGCATAGTTCATACATGTATAACCGCTGAGTTTAATGACTCTCAAAATACAGTTGTACTATCTATACAGCCCTCTGATCCGAGGATGCCAATGAGACAAAACCAACTACTAATATATCAGTGTGCATACCTTCTATGTGAGAAGAACAACTAACATATTATTGTGTTTTTTTTTACTTTGTTATAGAAACAACTAGTTAAAGTGCGTTATGTACTATTTTGGAGGAACAACTTACACCCTATTGTGCGTTTTGTACTTTAATGGATGAACAATTAACATATTTTTGTGCGTTTTCTACTTTGTGAGAAGAACAACTAACATCCTAGTG
>JACSZP010026282.1:2101-20762 GCA_016161895.1 Pinna nobilis
CCGTTCACTGTTTAGTCAAAAGTCAAGACTTTTGAATATAATTCATACAATACTACTCACATATCATTCCTTCCTATTTCAGGAAACAAGAGAGGCAAGGATAAAACAGTATTTTGAATGTGAGGACTCACATCCAGTTCTTGTAAGTTAATTGCTTATCTTGATTTGTCCTTGGTTTTGACAAAAGTTGACAGTCTGTCAGTCATAGGGTAAACAATCAATTTTAATTGGAGGTGCAGAGAACTTGGTTATAATTGTACTGTATTTGCACATGAAGAGATGACAAACCTACCCCAAATAATTTGCAAACACTAAAATACATGTATATTGATTTGTTTCCCCTAGTCTTGTTCTTCAGCTGTCTTTGTTTTTGAAACAGATGCAAACCTAGCTGTTTGTTTCATTTTCTGTTTTCTACCAAATACATGTATGTGAACATCTTTTTTTTACATGCTCTGTTTTGCACACACAAGAGAGCCAATCCTCAACTTGTCTGTATTTCGCATATAGATGGCCATGAACCCTTCAGTACACATCTATGTCTATAATTAGAAGTTTAAACCTCTTCTTAATTTGGCTGTTTCATATACAGTACATGTATATGAACCCTTCTACAATGTACGAACCTCTTCTTAACATGGCTGTGTAGTACATGTACATAGTATTTATATACAGTGGCACCTCTATATAAGGACCACCCAAGTGATTGGCTACAATTGGTCTGATAACTAAGGTGATTTTCTAAATGTGGTTGAGATACTCAAGAATAATGATCAGCAGACTGAATTTAGATAATCTGTATTATGAGGTGGTCTCCTAAGTGAGGTGTTCTTTGGGCAAGGTTCTACTGTTCTGTCGAATATATTTACATTTGGCATAAGCTTTGAATGGTAAATGGTACTCTTTCATTTTTAGCTCTACTGGTCATAGACCAGCAGAGCTTATGCGATACCCCGGTGTCTGGCGTCCTTCCGCAAACAATTTCTAGCTATCACTACTCTTCCTTACCATACTACATATTCACTTTTAGACTTCATATATGTTTTCAGAATAACATGTAGTTGGTATATAAAATGAAATTCAGCCTTGTCAAATCAAAAGGGGCCAGTTTATGGGCCAAAGAAGTAAAATCTTGTTATCGCTACTCCTCCTGAACCGTACATCATATAAACCTGGAGACTACCACTAATGTATTCACTATAATGTCTAGTTGGTCTAAAATGAAATTCAGCCTGGTTCGACCAATAGGGGCCATTTTTAGGGACTTTGTCAAATTTCCCTTTTTAACTCTATGTTAAATTTGTTATCGTTACTTCTCCTAGACCATACTACATATTCACTTTTAGACTTCATATTCATGTTTGTTTTCAGCATTAGATGTAGTTGGTATATAATGAAATTTGGCCTTGTCCAATCAAAAATCTTGTTATTGCTTCTCCTCCAGCCACTAATGTGTTTATTATAAAGTCTAGTTGGTCTGAAATAAAGTTTGACCTGATTGGATTTCTTAAGGTCATTTCAAAGGCTACAGTATTAAAGTCATAATTCATATTGCTCCTCATTTATCCATATGTACATTGTGTACCAGTAGAGCTGCAAGATCCGTGGATCTCTGGTTTTCATTGACTTTGTTGTCTAATTATGAACTGTTTTGCAGGGCCTAAGAGAAGGTTGTATGCTACATGTAGAAGGAGAAACTGCAACTTTATTGGGGAAAACTGCTGCAAGACTATTTACGAAGTATGTACATCTACTTTTATTATATCATAGAAAGCCAAGCCTCAATAATATTGATGCCAATAATCAGGACACTTCACGTCAAACATTTCCTGGGAACAGAATCTTTCATTTTACTTGTCACTATAGAGGTGTTGTTTCAGTCACGGGGGTGCTTCATTTATCTGGACAGTTTGTTTGAGAACGAAGGCGTCTTTATTAATGAAGCTCCACTGTAGGCCTGCATTGTAACTCGACTCATTGACAATGAATTATTGGACTATCTCTCTTGTACAATGTATCACTTAACTGTATACCTCCAGTGTTTTGTCCTAGGTAATTATAAATCATGTCAATTGAGAAATCACCTTTCATAAGGGATCTACTCCTACATGTAAGTAATGTTGAATTTAGGAACTGAAAAGAGCACACAATTCCAAGTGCAAAAGGGCACTTATAATGTGTTAAGATTGGTTTTGAGGGCACTTGCATAATGAGGTCTGCTTATATATTATCCACATACTCATTCGAAACACCTTTCATTGTATGATGATAGAGAAATGTTTTCTTTAGAAACAGAATAATTCTATAATTTCTATCTTGTTCAGTCTTATATTCTTAGCGGTCACAATTTGGTACATTAATATAGGACATGGCACTGAGAAAAAGGGCATGGTGTTTCAGAAAATGGGCATGGGGCAGTGCCATGCTATGTTGCTCTAGATTCAACACTATAGTGATAGTGCACATGTATTAATGAAACATTGTGTCACACATGAACACATTTTCTATTTTTAGAGATAAGGAACCTACAGAGCATCAACCAGGAAGTGATGTCAGTTTCCTCTTGTCGCCCGACTCCAGTTGAATCAATAATTCTGGGTTGCATTCCCTTCATTCACTTCAACTGGTGTGAAGCAATGCATGTGCTAATTAGAACAGTCGTGGTATTTTTTCTAAACCAAGAAGACATCTGCTGGTCAAAATATCAAAAGAAATGCCAAAATTATTTTTGTTGGATTTCATACATTGTACATATTTCAGACTGAACACAAGAAATACCACTAGTTGTCGGTACATATACAAGATTGAAAATAAACAACATGGATACATTAACTCGTTTTTATTTTCAATCAAACATTTTGATCTTTTAGACAAAAACAATGATATATAAAATCTGATAACATGATAAGAAATAGACATATATGATTTTTTTTACGTTAGCCACGTACACACTATCAAAAACATCTTTAGGTGTACAGCAAATGCATCAATGCACAAAATCGCAAACTTGATAAATACTTCACGTTCTTGTTTATTCGCAGATGTTTAATTGATTTTCATGCAAGGAGCAGTGAAGGTTCTTTATCATATTGACACCTAATGTGTCACAGTTCATCGGTTTTGACTCTGTGGAAGAGCGTTTCAAGGACATCGGACCACAATTAAAAATGTATGAATATCCTAAAGTTAAAAATGACTTTTGGTTCAAAATGAAAATGAACATTTACTCATTTTCTTCTTATCAAATTGTCAGCATAATTTTGCATAAAAAAAACAAAAACGATTAAATCACACAAACACAAATAAAACTTTTTCTTACACTCTGCTATGTTTAGGAATAAGTTTTCACTCAAAAATTGTAAAATGAAAGTATTCAATGAATCCTGTCAACTATGTGGATCTAAGTGTCAGTTATTTTCTTAATTTGTGTCCTTTTTCAACTCTCTCTACACAAAACACTCTGAGACACAAGCTGTCAGAAGACAAAAAAAGCTGCTCTAGGTTATAGAAAAAAAAATCTAAAAGTAGGTCAAAGTGCAATATCAAGGTCACTAGTTCAAATGTCATGACCTTATCTGAAAGCCCTAATCATGAGAAGTCCATATGTGAAATATCAATTAAAGCTCGGTCTTTTCCAGGTCGAAAGATACAGCTCAGGTTAACTATTTGTCTAAGGACAACAGCAGTAATAATGATGACAAAAATGCAGAGTTTATGGACTTTCATTCCAGTGACCTAATAAACTGTCAGGCAGGGCCTCATATTATTTCAGAAGAAAATAATAGTCTAACCTGCCTAAGCAATTCAATGAATTAAAGGACTACCTGCATTATGCTAGAATCTGTCTTTAGAAACTACTGTCATATGATACCACCTGTCCTAAAAGAAAGCTTGGCAATTGGCGGGGCTGTCTCAAGACCAGGTCTACTGTACTCCTCACCAATTTTTTTTTTTCGTATCCAAATCATCTAAATTAAGATACCACCTGTCATATGCAAGCATTTTTGCATGAGATTACACAATATCTTTATCAGGCTGGTTGGCCGAACCTTGCACACCTGTTGAATGCCTGTATGCTCTTGCAGAGTCACAGTACATTTCTGTAAGAAAGCACATTGTCAAGGGCCACCACAGGTCAATCTTTCAGTCCATTTGTGATGTCTAGTTTCATACCTGCTAACTCTCCCCTATAAATAGAGAGGCTCTCTATTTTGTGTATAATTTTGATAATTTCTTAAGAAAAAAAATGCATCTCCCCATGCAAACAATTTTCCCTATTAATTCTTAGTCAAATTTAGAGTCTCCTCCATGAAACTGGAAAAATCTCCCTCCCCCCCCAATTTTTTTCAAGGTTGGTAGTTTACAGTTCTGTAGTTCATGTTTAGTGCATTTGGGACTACTGTACCAGATCAAGTACAGATTCTATATATACCTGCAGAACCATCATTCTTTCATCTTTTTAAGATATCTTCTCACACCTAATATACTAAATCAACACAAACCTATACCCACACACAAACTCCTCTCTAAAATAATTAAACTCAAAGTAAAGAAAACAAAGATACAAAATTTCAATCCAACTCAGTAAGTCTTTCACTTCTATGGACACATCATCAAAGCTGGTAGAGTGCAATAAATTTGGTTTTTGTTGATACTTATGGCCATCATACATGTCTTAAGGCGCGTTTACACCTATCCGTTTTTTCTCGCCCGCTTCTGCACCCGCACCCGTCATTCGCCGTCCGTCATGTGTGTACACACTTGTACGTCAAAATATATTAAAATAAACATAGTTGTAGGTACGAATAGACGATTACGATCATGATTACCGTCCACACACACACCCCCTTCCGCCAAAAATCAGTCTCAGATGGATTTGTACAGAAGCGGGTGTGGAAATGTTTGTACATTTCAATTGAATAATGTTAATTCCATTTTGACGGATGACCGGTGCGGGTGTGGACGCAAAAAACAGATAGGTGTGAACGCGCCTTTACAGGAGACAAACTAATACATTTTCTTCAGTCAGTTTCATGTGAAATTTAATTTCATAGACATCAAAAGAATGAAAAGGTTCAATCTCACTAGGACTTTATACATGCATCAAAATTACATTAGTGAAACAAATCCTTGGTGGCATGTCTAGTTACAGATTGTACATGGTAATCTGAATAAACTCAAAATTCTGCAATTTCTGATGAAGATCCAACTACATGTATGCAAAGAGGGGTGATTGATAAAATGCTGAAGATCTTGGCAAACTCTGAGATACTTAATTCAACACTGATATTGAAATATTGCACATGTTTCAAATGAAATGAAAATCATTGGTATAGCTAATACATGTATGTTAGTTAGAATTCCAATGCATGTAGGCCCCTACTAGTTGAGGACTAGTACCCGACTAGGACCAGTACCTGCATGACTATTGCAGTGTCGGCTATTCAGAACACAATTTATAATTTTTTTTAGATAACACATAAGTTTCTGTTCAACTTTCTCAATTCCAACAAAATGCTAAAAATAAAAATTTCTAAAAATAAAGAAAAATATGCCATAGTCGGGTACTGGTCCTAGTCGGGCACTGGTCCTGGACAAGTAGGCCTACAGTGTATTTGTTTACAAAGCCAGCTGTACACCTATGCCTACAGTATCTCTGATGCTGGAAACAGAAGAAAAAAATTCAAGCATCATTTTACTACATGCTTACATGTAAATGTGGATGGTGAAAATATCTTAGAAATACAAAGTTCAACTTCAAATGAAATCAAGAAACATCTACTGTAAATCCAGAAATATTCGCGGAACTTTATTTTAGCGAATCAATGGTCATATTATTATTCGCGATACTTTATTTTCGCGCGTGTTTATTTAAGTTAGTAGTTTGTGTTGTTTGATGCAGGTTAACATCATATTACTATATATAGCGAGGACTTTATTTTCGGAGTGAGTGCACTTGCGTAATTACGCGAAAATAAAATTCTCGCGAATATTACTGGATTTACAGTATGATCTAAAAACTTAATATCGGCTTGCAATATACACGTGTACATTTGTACATGTACACAATTTTTTCAAAAGCATTCATAAGCATGAAAACACTATAAAAATGAGATACCATATAAACACATTGAAACCTGTATACATTTACAAGGACCCTGCCTACGACAAAAAAAAAACCCAAAACAAAAAGACAAAAAAACAAAAAACAAAAACCAGTCATTTAAGGTTAGGGAGTTTTTACATGAGATATCTAGTTATATCTACATCTTGTACATGAATGTACATGTAGCAGCCTTGTAATAGTGATGGAAGTTTTGAAGAAAAAGGGCTGGTACGTACATAAAACTTTTACTAAAAAATTTACTAAAGTCTAAGAATTTACTCAACTCTCTGCAGCCTCTCAACAAATCAGAATTTAGGATTATAAGCTTGAGTTGAGTAAATTCTCAGACTAGTTACATGCAAGTTAATTCTCAAGTTTTTTTTATGTAAGCACAGCATCTATTCCATATTTCAGCAAACTGAATATTACATGTAAGTAAAGATATAATCTATTTCAAAATGGCACACTTGTTAATAATGTTCTACTTCCTGAGCACCGGTAGGTCTCAAGTCCACTTGCACCTTGAAAATTTGATGAATGAACTGCATCTTTATGAATGATAATTTCCCAACATGAACAAACTCCAATGACTCATTTCTCCCAGGTAAAAATACAAAATTGGTGTAATTTGAGTTTAATTCTCTCACTATAAACCTGTTAAAGTACACCTCAATAAATTGAATTCCTTATTAAAAATTGTTTTACAATTGTTCACTCTAATTCTTTTATAATCTGGAATCTGACACAACTAAAGCATTCATTAACCCTTTCAACACCACAGACCGTAATAGACTGGTCTAAGACAATAAAAATGAGCATACCATTTTGATACTTGGGGTTGAAAGGGTTAACATACATGTACCATTCTGCTGCTATATTGTACATTAGCCTGGCTTACCTGTCTAAATTCAACATGGTATATGTTTAGTCTGGTTTTGTGTTAGGATTAACAATGTCCGATATGGTCTCATAGTCCAACTAAGAAAGTCAAATTCTGAAATCTGGTTACATGTACCTTAAATTTATAACAGACTGGTTCCCTACCTAGACTGACCTTTATGACCCACTACTACTGTAATGCACCCTTGAATTTTCATTCTGCCAAGAGGAACTCTGGTTGGTTGTACAGTTGTTAAAGTCCAAATCAAATATTCTGTATACATGTATTTAGATGTCACAATACCCTGATGAGGGGCTATTAATTTGGCCTCAGCACTTATGGACATAGAGCAGGGAAGGTTCTTTATCTCGATGACACTTACAGTCATAGTGGGGACTCAGCTTTGACCGTCTCACCCACTAGACAGGAAAAGCCAACTGCAGATTCAAACTAAAAATCATAAGACGAACACGCTATATATACATGTAATTGTACACCCATCAGAGCCCTCTACAAAAGGCTGCAGGTCATTTCTTGAGGGTCGTGAAACAACTGCAAAACAAAATAAAAAAGACAGGTGTGCTACATGTAAAATGTATCTAGGTACAAAATGTTGGCAGGAAAATGCTGAGCTTGGTGACATACATGTAATGCACGGTTGATTGCACTTCACTGGAAATACGTATGATACAAAAACTGTCTGTTGACTATCCCTCTCATGCATGACAGGATGGGTTTGGGCTTGGTTTTATTTATAGGACTGACACTATCTATACGGAATGGTGAAGCATTAAGATTCAACAAGGTCATTTTTTCAAAGACGTCTTTGTTGCGCTGAGATCCAGACAGAATCACCCCACAACCCCGATGGTGGGAAAATCCCAGTACTGGTAGAAGAATGGGCGATATATTTTGTTTTTGGGGGATGAACTTAAAATCTGGTTTTGTCTCAATGATATATAATAACCCTTTCGTCGATATCAGAAAATTTTGATAACCAAACGTGCATATGTGTAATGGCTGGTCTACATTGGCAGGTAATTTTACATCCATGATTTTACACTCTTTGTGGCGAACATCATACATCTGAACAGCATTTGTGTATTTGCCATCTTGAGTTATACCGCCAACGACAAAAATCTTTGTACCAGTCACAAAACATGTCGCTGAATGTACGGGTATTTGCAGTTCTCCGGTCGTTTTCCACTTTTTGTTGTTTATGCCATATTCTTCAATGAGGCCAAGAACATTGTTGTCCGCTTTAGCTTTTGGATTTTTTCCTCCGACAACAAATATTGTGTCTCTAACCACGGCCATGACATGATTACAACGCCCTCGTTTCATTGAGCTTTCCAGCACAATCCATTCATTCTTCTCCACATCATATCGCAGCAAACCCTTGCTTTTATTCATACCGCCTGAGAGATAAAAGTCGTGTCTGTAAGAAGCTACGGCGAAATCCATCCCCGGATTTTCTTGAATGGGTACTGCCGAAAGGGTAAACCATTTATTTTGAATGAAACTGTACGCCCAAAGACATTTGCCGTCTTGGTAGAACGAACCTGATCTCTCCATGTCGTACTCAGTGACAACTAAGATCACCTCCTCAAAATCGTCACTGTTTCGTAAATGAAATCGGGAAGAACTGAATTCTTGCTGTCGTCCTGGTAACATGTGGTAATCTCTTGCTTCATCTAAATACCTCCGCACCGTTTCATTATTTAGGCACAGTGGTTCCTGGTACAACTCCTCCAATAAATATTCGGGGCTTATTCTAATCAATCTCACGTATCGAAACAGATGGCTAATGTGTTTTTCACGCTCTTTGACATTTGCTCTCACCCAGCGCAGAACCGCCTCGCATATCTGTTCCTCGTCGATGGGAACGAGATCGTCGTCCTTGACGATGTACCTTACATCATCAAACTCTAATTCCTCAAATTCTTTCGATTTCCACAAACCGTTGAACCCCTCCATGACATATGGACGGCATTTGTCCAGCAGGATTTTGCAGTTGTAATCTTTAGCAAGTCGGAAAAATTCCAGGCAATTTTCCGTGTCCATTTCTTTTGCAAGGAAATTTTCACAAGACTCTTGCAGAGTTTCTACCTACAAACATACAATAATAATTGAAATTCAAAATTTGTTTATGAAAAATTTTGCAACTTTGAATACATGTATGAATCGGCTTGATTTAACAAGGGATGTGACTACTAAAAACCTTTGCCACTCATCCCGGTGAGGTATGGAGAGAATTGATAAGTGGGCATGTTTGTCTGTATTTCCAACAGTGTTTTAGTGTCATAACACTTGCATTGCTGATGAAGGTATCAACTGTACATCCTAGAGTATTTTACCCTCCATCTAGACATAGAGCAAGTGAGCGAATAAACAGAGAGAAGATAGGAACTTACCTATGAAAATCTGATGTGACCTGGAATCAAACCAGGGACCCCCAGGGTGGAAGTCTAATGCTCTACAAACTGAGCTTAACCTCTCCACTGTAAATTTGAACTGATACATACATATATTTTTTGCACTTCATCAGCAATTGTGATGCCTAAGATGTGAGAAAGATTCTTGAGTTGGCATTGAACATCAATATACATGTAACCAATAAAAACAAATCACATGATGCATAAATTACCTGGAACAATGATGCAGCCTGTAGGAGGGACACAACATTATCTTGACAGATGGACTCCTCCCCAGAGTATGCGTATATCTTATAAGCTTCAAACGTCTTCTTATCAATGCCTGGAAGTTCTAGGCAGGAGTTTGTAGACTCTACCATTCCGGAGCCAAACATGGACTTAAAATAGGGAGATCCTGAAATATAGAAATGAAACAATAACTAACAAACAATACAGAATACTAATTACAGTATAGCCTCATTGATCCGGAGGCCTTTGTTTCGGAGCAGATTGTCGAGTTAAATGAAGCATCTGGATTACTGGAACACCACCTCTATAATGACTAGCTTGGGCCTCCGTGGCCGAGTGGTTAGCGTGTTCGACTGCGAATCGAAAGATCTGGATTTGAGCCACATAGCGCCTATCTGCGGTTGGCCGTCCCTGTCTTTTGGATGAGACAGTATACCAAGGTCCCGTGTCACAGTAGGTTTTGTCACGTTAAAGAACCCTCCCTGCTCTACGGCCAGCAGTGCCAAGCATAGGCAAGATGTGTAGCCCTTCACCGGCACAAGGTGACGTCTCCATATGAGTGAAATATTCTAGAGTGGGACATCAAACAACAATACAACAACAACAACATAATGACTAACACAAATTAGAAATTTTGTTCTCAGGTAACTTTATCCGAAAGGTGATGCATCCAGATTACTGGTGCCCGGATTTAAATGAGGTACATATACGATAGTAGACCATCTCCGAATTGCCTTTTCATTCCTTACATCATATGATAATCAGGCAATAGGTAAGCTATGATTTTTTTTACATACTGTAATAGGGCTGCCGTGGTTAGTGTGTTTGACTTTGAATCGAAGGGTCTGGGATTGGAATCAGTACAGCGTCACAATGCAGCTGGCTGTCCCTGTCTTTCAGATGAGACAGTAAAAATAGAGGTTCTGTGTCACAGTAGGTGTTGGCACATTAAAGAACCCTCCCTACTCTACATGTACTGCCATAAGTGCCCAGCATAGGCAAAATTTGTCGCCGTTCTCCGGCACATGGTGACGTCTCAATATGAGTGAAGCAATTTCACATCTTAATGAGAGAGACCCTAATTTTTCTCATACCTGCTGCTAGAATAATCTTATGGCACCGAAAACTTGTCCCTTCCACGATCACTTCGATGTCGGAGTTTTCACCCGTCCTTGCCATTTCTTTGACAGAGTTGATCATTGCCTCCATAAACTTCCTTCCAGACCCAGAGAGTGATCCCGAACCTGATGAATGACCTGAACTGTTCTTTGAGTCTGCCATCCTTCTATGTGTACCTGAAAGAAATGCAACAATAAGATTTATTATGAAACAAAAATGCTCTCTAAACAGAGGTCCTATGCAACAGTAAGTGTTGCCATGTTAATGAACCTTCCCTGCTCTACATCCATAAGTGCCGACCATAGGCAAAATTTGTCACCCTTCACCGGCACACGGTGACGTCTTAATATAAGTGAAATATTCTGGAGTGGGACGTTAAACAACAATACAAACAACCAATCAGAGTTCAGATGCTTCAGCTTCCTGACTAAAGTTTCTAGAGAACAAAATTTTTTGAGTTGGCCATTAAGACTGATTCTTTTCAGTAATCAAGGCACTACATTCATCGGGACGGTTTGCTTGGGAATGAATATGTCCAGACTAATGAGGATCCACTATACATGTATTCGGCCAAAACAATTTGAAGTTCCCAGCCAGCAAATACTGTATACAGGGAAATTTTCGCCCCTGTATTATTTTCACCCCCATGATCAGTAGGCGAATTCAAAACTGGGTGAAATCGAAATGGTTAATTCATTAAATAGAATTCTGATGAATATGTGCGAATTTAAAACGGGGCAAAACTGTTTGCAATCGCATTAGGGCGAAAATAACACGGGGCGAAAATAACCCTGTATCCAGTGATGTACCAAAAGTGAAGCTGGCTTACTGGCATCCATATTTAGTGATAAGCCCTGAATTTGTTTTGCTAAAAATGTACATAAACAATGTCTAGATTTGACGATGATCACTTTAAAAGTTGACATGTACATGTATAATCCCAAGTATCAAAATGGTATGCTCTTTTCTGTTGTTTTAGACCAGTCCATTATGGTCTGTGGTGTTGAAAGGGTCAAAGAAGACATGGCTTAAAATTAGCACTATGGTCAACTGACAGCAAACAATCTTTTGGGCCGCCAGTAAATCTTTTCTGAAATGACCCTGTTACCTGTATCATGTAAAACTTTGGAAAGCATATTGTGTATCCTAAAATTATGCTGGTTTACACACAGTACAATTTTTAAAATTAGATAATAAAAGGTACACTGTCATGGTGGTGTACCGGTAAGTTCTCTATCACTTTCTTTGCAGGGCCTCTGTGGCCGAGTGGTTAGTGCGTTCCACTGCGAATCGAAGGATCCAAATTTGAGCCGCGTCAGCGCCACTCTGCAGTTGGTTGTCCCTGTCCTTCCGTTGATACAGTAAAAACCGAAGTCCCCTATCACAGTAGGTGTTGGCACGTTAAAGAACCCTCCCTGCTCTACGGCCAGCAGTGTTGAGCATAGGTAAATTTGTAGCCCTTCACCAGCACACAGTGACGTCTTAATTGGTATGAGTGAAATATTTTTGAGTGGGACGTTAAACAACAATACCATACCATACTTTCTTTGCATTACTTTCTAGAGGTAATTAATGAAATTGACAATGCTTTAGGATTAAAAATACTTCCTTGAATTTCTCTAAAGGAAACTGAAGTTAGATACATGTACATACACTAGATTTTTCCATACTGCTGGTCCTGTGAGACAGTGTACCTTCCAAAATACATGTTTTAAAATCCAATGGTATCGTATGGTATTGTTGTTTAAAGTCCCACTCAAGAATATTTCACTCATATGCAGACGTCACCGTGTGCCGGTGAGGGGCAACAAATTTTGCCTATGCTCGGCACTGCTGGCCATAGAGCAGGGAGGGTTCATTAACGTGCCAACATTTACTGTGACACGGGGCCTCAGTTTTTACTGTCTCATCCGAAGGACGGCCAACTGCGGAGTGGCGCTAACGCGGCTCGAACCTGGATCTTCCGAATTGCAGTCGAACACACTAACCACTCGGCCACCGAGGCCCTTTAAAATCGAATCCTTGAATAGTTACTTTTGCCACTTGTGAGATACTATAAAAAAATCATCAGAACTAGTTGCCGGGAGTTTTACAATGCAATATTGTCTTTAAAACAGAGGATCAGACAATGCATGTATAAAGAAATACAGCCTAAGCTGTTTTAAGAGACTGTCCACAGGGATGCAAATATGGTGGTCATGCAGATGGTCCCTTAATTTTGTATACGAAAAACACACTTTTGGAAACATGCATTAAGTTCACATAAAGTAAATATGCAATATAGTTCCTAATTCAATGGTTTGCTGTGATGAAATATGATTTTCATGAATTACAAAAATCAAATTGTGACTATGCTGACATGTGCATTGTGTATTGAACAAAAGTAACAATTGTCAAATCATCAGGATTAAAAATGAGTGGGAAGTAAAGACATTCAGACCAACAATTAACACTAACAAATTACAGGGTAAACCAACATCTACAAAAATTGAACGTACACAATGTACAGTAAAACCGGCTCTAGCGACCACCTGTATATAAAGACCACCACAAAGACCGTTTTTGTCGACCCCAATAGTACTAATTGTGCACAAATTAACCTCTATATAAAGATCACCTCCCTATAACGACTGATATTCTTGTGCCCCTAAGGCAGTCTTTATGTACAAATTTCACTGTATACGCTTATGTGCCATTATTTACTTACCTTAAATCTTACAGAGTTCAGATTTGGACTCAAGTTTAAAAGAATGATCCAAAAACTCTTGGCTAGTTAAATGCCAGTAGATGTATCTCAGAACCACTTCACATCAACTTTTTATATTTCCTTGACTGTATCCCTAATTTTAAAACTTTTTGAGAAAATGGCTGCAGCCTACAAGCTGCTGACATGAATGCTGCTTATGAGGAAATAACTAAATCAGGGCAAGGCTAAATGGTATAAGTGTTCTTTGTACATGTATGTTATATCTTTAAAATTATCTCAAACATCCCCTGGTAAAGTCTGGCAAAAAGTTCCCCTTTCCTCTTTTCAAGGAAATTCAATTCTTCCCCTTTCCTGTTTTTCAAGTGTAACAAATACAGCTAGCAGACTAGTGATTGACACTCAGATATTAAAAGAAGAGATGCATGTTGGGAAACAGATACAAGTTGGGTATGGTATGGTATTGTTGTTTAACGTCCCACTCAAGAATATTTCCCTCATATGGAGACGTCACCATGTGTCGGTGAAAGGCTACAAATTTTGGCACTGCTGGCCGTAGAGCAGGGAGGGTTCTATAACGTGCCAACACCTACTGTGACACTGCACCTCGGTTTTTACTGTCTCATCCGAAGGACAGGGATGGCCAACCGTGGAGTTGCGCTGTCGCGGTTCGAACCCAGATCTTCCGATTTGCAGTCAAACATGCTAACCTCTTGGCCATGGAGACCCCAGGTGCAAGTTGGGAAACAAGCTGAATGTTTTTGATTTTTTGTATGCAGATTTGATGTTGTTGTTGTTATTAAATAAGTCACTAAAAATTCTTGACCTTTACAATTGAAATGTCACCAATGCTAGTGAAGGGTTTGAAAATTTGGCCCATGCTTGGCACTTACAGCCATGAAGCAGTAAAGGATTTTAACACGTCGATATCCACAATGATATGGGACCTTGGCTTTTACTGTCTCATTTTCATGACAGAAAAAACCAGCCATGCTCTCCTGGTATAGAAACCCTAGGACTGTAACTACATTTTAGCTCTTTGTTTTCTCAAGATAAAATCCAAACATAAAGTACATGTTACCTGTATACACAAATACATGTGTACCTACATGTATACGGGGCTGCTGTGGCCGAGTGGTTAGCGTGTTGGACTTCGAATCAAAGGGTCTGGGGTTTGAATCAGCACAGTACCACACTGCAGTTGGCCATCTCTGTCTTTCGGATGAGCCATGCTGCAGTTGGCCGTCCCTGTCTCTGTGTCCCTGTGTCACAGTAGGTGTTGGCACATTAAAGAACCCTCCCTGCTCTACGGCCATAAGTGCCTGAAGCATAGGCAAAATTTGTTGCCCTTCACCGGCAAACGGTGACACCTCCATATGAGTGAAAAATTCTTGAGTGGGACGTTAAACAACAAGACAACAACAACGTACATGTACAATGGCCAGTTTAACCCTTTCAACCCAAAGTATTAAAATAGTTTGCTCTTTTCTTTTGTCTCAGACCTGTCTGTCTATTATGGTCTGTGGTGTTGAAAGGGTTAAGCACTAAAACAAAGAAACAAAATTTTCTAAAAATAGAATTACCCGGATAGATAGACATCTCCAGAACATGTGAACTCCTGATTCTATGTCCCCTGTGGGTTGGGTACCCCTGTCCATCTTTGGAAAACTCTGGATCAAAATTACACCACCCCTGTCCATCTTTTGAAAACCCTGGATCCATTGTCTAATAAGTGAACCGCTTGTGATTAGTACACATAACACAGAATGAAGTGAGTGTAGATTTATCCAAAAGCGTTTAAAATTTTGTACATCCACTTTTAAGCCTCCTCTGACGCCACGGAAGGTATGTACATTGTATTATGGCCTAGCATAGATGTGAAACAGGAAGACGAATAATTGAACTTTTAACAACGATAATGGATGTACAATGTACATGTACAATGTATATATTGTGTTTGTATAATCGTGTGAGAGTGATAAACAGCTGATAAAAAACATATTACAGCCAGGGTTGATATACAGTAGGGGTATATCTTCAAATGATAAATGTATGATATACAAGTCCAAAGTACATGACACGTACTACATCTCTCTGTACATGTAGATAAGATACAAAAAGTCAAAAAGTACTTGTGTTGTATGTAGGAGAGCTGGTGGATCTAATATTACAGTAAAGCGAGAGGGTTACCATGGCTTTAGTGATTAGCATATTGGCTTTTTGATTGTGAGGTTGTCAGTTCAATTTTGTGCCGTGCTGCTGATTTGGCTTTTCCAGTCCTATCAATGAGGCAGTTAAAATAAATACTGAGGTCAAGTGATCTTAATGACAAGGTCCCACTGTACACATATATGTTTATGTGTAATGTATGTTGTTGTTGTTTAACATCCCACTTAAGAATATTTCACTCATATGGAGACGTCACCATGTGCCGGTGAAGGGCGACAAATTATGCCTGTGCTCGGCACAGCTGGCCGTAGAGCAGGGAGAGTTCTTTAACATGCCAACATCTACTGTGACACGGGACCTCGGTTTTTACTGTCTCATCCGAAAGACAGGGACGGCCAACCGCGGAGTGGCGCTGTGGGAATCGAACCCCGGACCCTTTGATTCGAAGTCGAACACGCTAACCACTCGGCCATGGAGGCCCCACAATGTATGTATCAGAGCTCCAGAGGGTACATGTAATTACTGTACCCCCATTTTTCAAACATTTAAGGTAAATCATTTTTTGGTTACGGTAAGTTGTAAGTGTATTTTATTTTTTAGTGTACAGTCGAGCCTCATTAATCTGGAATCCAATAATCCGGATACTTCACCGACGACATTTCAAGAAGACAAAATTTTCAGATTGCCTTGCACATTATGGTGTGTATGTTTCAGTGTTCTGGACGCTTAATTTATCTGGACAATTTGCTTGGGAAAGAAGGTGTCCATATTAATGAGGCTCCACCATATTATGATCATGCAGAGGCTGTACTTTTTAGGTTGTGCTGATCTAAATGGCTGCATGAATTAGGTACATTGTAGCATACATATATGTTACATTTGTACATGTAAATGTGTTAAATATTTCAAAGAGTAAACTGAAACGTGATAAATAACATGTACTATGATGTATGTATATCACTCAAGTACATGTATATTGTATGTATAAATCTTACTCTCAGCACATACAGGCATTTGGTCATATGGGGTAAGATATGCAAGCTCAGCGCTTATCTGCAGCACTGTTTATCGCTACATTGTATATGTTTTAAGTCATTAACCCCCTGAAAAATAATAGACTCTTCAATAAATCAATGATTTAGGTCAATCCAAATGTGTCATTAGGGGTGAATGTTTTTATATCTGAATTATCCTGTCATCTACATGTACTTGTATGTTAAAATCAAGGTCACTGAACAATGGCCAGATACTGCAGACATTGCAGTAAACAGGGTCATTTCTGTGCATTGTTTATCACAATATTTTCTTACCTGGGCTTTTTATCATCATTTTGTAAACATAACTGTACATGTAGCCCGATTTCCAGAATTGGGAACTTCTGGGGGTATTTTGAATCAAGAGGCTCAAGGGGCCTTAACAGTCACTTGAGTAATAAATTTGGTTGAAATTGACCCACTGGTTCCTAAGAAGCTTAAAATGTGAAATCCTATAGTAACCCTACCGGAAATGTTTAACCCCCGGGCAGGGCAAAACTGAACCCAGGGCTTCTCTTGAAGAGATTTAGTATAAGCACCTCAAAAGGATGCTATATTCCAGAAATGAGCTTATTTGGCTTTGTATACTTTCAGAGAAGAAGATTTTTTAAAGTTGTGTAATTTGAACCTTTTTTTTCCTAGAGCGGAGCCATTTTTGGACCGAGGGGGATGGCAAAATGTCTCGGCCAATCAGAGGCCATGGTGGCCATCTTGGATTTTGCACGGCCCCGAAAAGTAACACCACTTGTGTGGGACCTTGTGTAGAAGATCTGTACCAAGTTTGTGCATGATCTATTCAGTGGTTCTTGAGAAGAAGTTTAAAATGTGAAAAATTAACTGACGACGCACGACAGATGACGACACAAAGTGATAGCAATAGGTCACCATGAGCAAAGCTTCTTGTTATAATGAAATCTGTGTTCTTTATATTAACTGCATGCAAATATCAAAATACATGTAGATTACTATTTAAAACTATGAACTGTTGTTGTTGGTTTTTTTCGTTGTTGTTAGCCTTCAGCATTACTACAAGTACAAAGTACATGTTGGAAAATGAGAGAAGTCTTAAGATAAATTCAAAATGCTTCACCATATAAGTTTTTCACCAGAAAACATATAAAAACAAAAACTGACCAAATTAATCGGAAAAACTGTATGTACATGTATATGTGAAAATACATGTACAAATGTACATGTGGGGGCCTCCGTGGCCGAGTGGTTACCGTGTTCGACTCCGAGCCGAGGGGTCCGGGGTTCCATTCCTGCAGCGCCACTCTGCGGTTGGCCGTCCCTGTCTTTCGGATGAGACAGTAAAATCGAGGTCCCATGTCACAGTAGGTGTTGACATGTTAAAGAACCCTCCCTGCTCTACGGCCATAAGTGCCGAGCACAGGCAAAATTTGTCGCCCTTCACCGGCACACGTTGTGGGACGTTAAACAACAACAAAACAAACAAACAAATGTACATGTATGCACCATCCTTACCAGATATTACCTTGTCTATACATGTGCATGTATTTTTACTGTCTGCATAATTTATATTGTACCTCGGGAACCACAAGAAGAATAAAAAGAACACCTCTCGCTCCAGTGTCTGTGATATATTACACACTTGTATATATATAAAAAAGCCACATGCACCTGTACATGTACCTGCTATATCATACAGCAATATTACAGGCCTATACCTTAAGTGAATACAAATTAGAGTACAAAGAAGAACTACTATACTGATACAAACCAAACACTGTACAATGTCTGTGTCACTGTGTGTGTGTGTTTATGACAATATATCAAAAGAACTGTTGTCAAGCATGTACATTGTGCTGGAGTTAAATGTTAATGTATAATTCCAGCGTGTCTGTAAGAGTTATGTCTCTTTGATATTAAGAGTTATTTCCCCTTGTGTTGATAGTTGTAAATATCTCGTGCAAGAGGCACATGTTGTAGCCGATTTATAGTTTTCCTATCTGCAGCCGCCCACGA